>JBBHAA010002303.1:337500-520101 GCA_037953035.1 Aquarana catesbeiana | reverse complement strand
GACTCGCTCATCCCGATGGGCCTGGAATCTCTTCACCAGCATAGGGTGCTGTCTCTTGAGTAGAGCACCTCTGTCTCCAAACAGGAGCTCAGACCTTATGGTCAGGTCCTTGCTTATCCACTTACGGACCGCCCCATGGAGATACACGTCGGGGTGGTTTCTCAGCGCCGGATCACGTACATATATGTGATGCGGCATTTCCAGGTCATGGGTGCGCACACGCGGCGCCCGATCCATGCTGGTTTATTTGGTATAGCACAAGTCGGTCAGCAAGTCACTGCCTTAGCTTGGCTTAGCGAATCACAGTACAGAGCTCTGTGTTTACTAAAAACACAGAGCTCTGTACACAGAGCAGCAATGTGGCTGTGTTTTTTTTTCTCCTGAAAAGCAGAGATAAAAAAATCGGCCACATCAATTAGTAAAAGCAGCACACATTACACATTGTTAGGCACACAGTTAACCCTTTGATTGCCCCTAGATGTTAACCCCCTTCCTAGCCAGTGTCATTAGTACAGTGACAGTGTATATTATTAGCACTGATCACTGTATTAGTGTGACTGGTGATGTCAGTGGCAGTTAGTCAGTTTCCACCCAGTGTCAGTATCAGAATGGCTCCTGCAGTATCGCAGTCTCATTATAAGTCACTGATTAACGCCGTTACTAGTATAAAATAAATATGTAATAATTCCAGTATATATCCCATGTAGACGCTATAACTTTCACACAAACCAATTAGAATACATTTATTAGCATTTTTTTTTTACCAAAGACATGTAGCAGAATATATTTTTCCCTAAATCTTTTAGAAATTAGTTTTAGTTTTTATTGGATATGCTTTATAACAGAAAGTAGAAATCTTTTTTTTCAAAATTTTCAATGTTTTTTTCGTTTTATATGCAAAACCCCCCCCCCCCCCCCCAAAACCACAGAGGTGATCAAATACCACCAAAAGAAAGCTCTATTTGTGTGAAAAAAAATGATACAAATTCTATTTGGGTACAGTGTTGCATGACCGCGGAATTTCCAGTTAAAATAGCGCAGTGCCGAATAGCAAAAAAAATGGCCTGGTCATGAAGGGGGTAAAACCTTCCGGAGGTTAAAACAAGTGTGCACACCTGTACACTCGCACAGCCTGGAGGTCTCCAGTAAGACTTGGACATGGGCATCATCATCATCCCACCCAGGCCTATTTAAAGACTTTGGACTACGAACCCTATTTCAGGATTACAAAAGGTTATATGGGACTCAAGAGACAACACTCCATACTGGTGGAGAGATTCAAGGTCCATCGGGCTGAGTTCAAATACCACCAAAAGAAAGCTCTATTTCTGTGAAAAAAATTATATAAATTTAATTTGGGTTTAGCGTTGCACGACCGAGCAATTACTAGTTAAAGTAGTGCAGTGTTAAAAGAGAAGTACAGTGGGGAGGGAAAGTATTCAGACCCCCCTAAATTTTCAACTCTTTGTTATATTGCAGCCATTTGCTAAAACCATTTAAGTTCATTTTTTCCTCATTAATGTACACACAGCCCCCCATATTGTACACACAGCCCCCCATATTGTACACACAGCGCCCCATATTGTACACACAGCACCTCATATTGTACACACAGCCCCTCATATTGTACACACAGCACCTCATATTGTACACACAGCACCTCATATTGTACACACAGCACCCCATATTATACACACAGCACCCCATATTGTACACACAGCACCCCATATTGTACACACAGCCCCCCATATTGTACACACAGCACCCCATATTGTACACACAACACCCCATATTGTACACACATCACCCCATATTGTACACACAGCACCCCATATTGTACACACAGCACCTCATATTGTACACACAGCACCCCATATTGTACACACAGCACTCCATATTGTACACACAGCACCCCATATTGTACACACAGCCCCCCATATTGTACACACAGCCCCCATATTGTACACACAGCCCCCCATATTGTACACACAGCCCCCCATATTGTACACACAGCGCCCCATATTGTACACACAGCGCCCCATATTGTACACACAGCCCCCCCATATTGTACACACAGCACCCCATATTGTACACACAGCCCCCCATATTGTACACACAGCCCCCCATATTGTACACACAGCACCCCATATTGTACACACAGCCCCCCATATTGTACACACAGCCCCCCATATTGTACACACAGCACCCCATATTGTACACACAGCTCCCCATATTGTACACACAGCGCCCCATATTGTACACACAGCCCCCCATATTGTACACACATCACCCCATATTGTACACACAGCACCCCATATTGTACACACAGCTCCCCATATTGTACACACAGCACCCCATATTGTACACACAGCACCCCATATTGTACACACAGCACCCCATATTGTACACACAGCTCCCCATATTGTACACACAGCCCCCCATATTATACACACAGCACCCCATATTGTACACACAGCCCCCCATATTGTACACACAGCACCCCATATTGTACACACATCACCCCATATTGTACACACGGCACCCCATATTGACAGAAAAACACAGAATTGTTGACATTTTTGCAGATTTATTAAAAAAGAAAAACTGAAATATCACATGGTCCTAAGTATTCAGACCCTTTGCTCAGTATTTAGTAGAAGCCCCTTTTGATGAGTCTTTTTGGGAAAGATACAACAACTTTTTCACACCTGGATTTGGGGATCCTCTGCCATTCCTCCTTGCAGATCCTCTCCAGTTCTGTCAGGGGGGATGGTAAACGTTGGTGGACGGCCATTTTTAGGTCTCTCCAGAGATGCTCAATTAGATTTAAGTCAGGACTCTGGCTGGGCCATTCAAGAACAGTCACGGAGTTGTTGTGAAGCCACTCCTTCGTTATTTTAGCTGTGTGCTTAGGGTCATTGTCTTGTTGGAAGGTAAACCTTCGGCCCAGTCTGAGGTCCTGAGCACTCTGGAGAAGGTTTTCATCCAGGATATCCCTGTACTTGGCCGCATTCATCTTTCCCTCGATTGCAACCAGTCGTCCTGTCCCTGCAGCTGAAAAACACCCCCACAGCATGATGCTGCCACCACCATGCTTCACTGTTGGGACTGTATTGGACAGGTGATGAGCAGTGCCTGGTTTTCTCCACACATACCGCTTAGAATTAAGGCCAAAAAGTTCTATCTTGGTCTCATCAGACCAGAGAATCTTCTTTCTCACCATCTTGGAGTCCTTCAGGTGTTTTTTTAGCAAACTCCATGCGGCTTTCATGTGTCTTGCACTGAGGAGAGGCTTCCCTCGGGACACTCTGCCATAAAGCCCCAACTGGTGGAGGGCTGCAGTGATGGTTGACTTTCTACAACTTTCTCCCATCTCCCGACTGCATCTCTGGAGCTCAGCCACAGTGATCTTTGGGTTCTTCTTTACCTCTCTCACCAAGGCTCTCCTCCCCCGACAGCTCAGTTTGGCCGGACGGCCAGCTCTAGGAAGGGTTCTGGTCATCCCAAACGTCTTCCATTTAAGGATCATGGAGGCCACTGTGCTCTTAGGAACCTTAAGTGCAGCAGAATTTTTTTGTAACCTTGGCCAGATCTGTGCCTTGCCACAATTCTGTCTCTGAGCTCTTCAGGCAGTTCCTTTGACCTCATGATTCTCATTTGCTCTGACATGCACTGTGAGCTGTAAGGTCTTATATAGACAGGTGTGTGGCTTTCCTAATCAAGTCCAATCAGTATAATCAAACACAGCTGGACTCAAATGAAGGTGTAGAACCATCTCAAGGATGATCAGAAGAAATGGACAGCACCTGAGTTATATATATGAGTGTCACAGCAAAGGGTCTGAATACTTAGGACCATGTGATATTTCAGTTTTTCTTTTTTAATAAATCTGCAAAAATGTCAACAATTCTGTGTTTTTCTGTCAATATGGGGTGCTGTGTGTACAATATGGGGGCTGTGTGTACAACATGGGGTGCTGTGTGTACAATATGGGGTGCCGTGTGTACAATATGGGGTGCCGTGTGTACAATATGGGGTGCCGTGTGTACAATATGGGGGGCCGTGTGTACAATATGGGGTGCTGTGTGTACAATATGGGGGGCTGTGTGTACAATATGAGGTGCTGTGTGTACAATATGAGGTGCTGTGTGTACAATATGGGGTGCCGTGTGTACAATATGGGGGGCCGTGTGTACAATATGGGGTGCTGTGTGTACAATATGGAGTGCTGTGTGTACAATATGGGGTGCTGTGAGTACAATATGGGGTGCTGTGTGTACAATATGGGGTGCTGTGTGTACAATATGGGGTGCTGTGTGTACAATATGGGGTGCTGTGTGTACAATATGGGGTGCTGTGTGTACAATATGGGGTGCTGTGTGTACAATATGGGGTGCTGTGTGTACAATATGGGGTGCTGTGTGTACAATATGGGGTGCTGTGTGTACAATATGGGGTGCTGTGTGTACAATATGGGGTGCTGTGTGTACAATATGGAGTGCTGTGTGTACAATATGGGGGGCCGTGTGTACAATATGGGGTGCTGTGTGTACATTAATGAGGAAAAAAATGAACTTAAATGATTTTAGCAAATAGCTGCAATATAACAAAGAGTGAAAAATTTAAGGGGGTCTGAATACTTTCCCTCCCCACTGTATGTTTTTTTGGTGGATGGAGCATCAGACCGAAGCTGCAGCTGTCCCTGCCGTCTCTGCACTGAGAACCGAGCCACCGAACATCACCGATGGTTCGGTTCTCACAGATCCCCGAGAAGAGAGCTGCTGACTGTCAGTCAGCGTCTCTCCTCTCTGCTTCTCCATGCTCACTGGAGCGCTGAGCTGTGGAGGGGGCGGGGAGCGGCTCGCTGAGACTGCGCATCAATCAAGGGAACTGGCGGAGCCTCGACTGATGGCAGTGACGTCAGCGGAGAGCGGACTTCAGATCACTCTCCGCTGAAAACGGGTCACAGGAGTACAAAGCGAATTGCACTCCTGTGAGCCATGGGAGAAGCCCAGCCTAAAAAGCTCAGGCTGGACTTCTCCTTTAAATGGCAAAAAATGACCTTCCGGAGGTCAAGTGTGCACACCTGTACACTCACACAGCCTGCGGGTCTCCAGTAAGACCTGGACAATGTGATTTGAAGGCTTCATTCCACCCAAGATTCTTTAAAGTCTTTGGACTCTGAACCTTATTTGGGGATTACAGAACCCGGAGAAAATTGAATGCCCAGTTTTCTCCTCTCAGTCACAACCCTCTGGCATTAGTGCAAACCCTTTTGTTACTTTTCCCTATACTCACACAGCAGGAAGCCATATTGTCATATTTTATGGATAATCTCTGAGCCCGATCAATATTTACTGTGCTGAATGAGAATAGACCGAGAGACGTCAGGATAATATATTGTAATACGGTGTGTGTGGGGAGATGGATGGGGCATGCCGTGCATGGACAACCTGGGACGCTCTCCTGTGTGTCCTCCATGTGCCCAGGACCATCCTCCATGTGCCCATCCTCCATGTGCCCAGGACCATCCTCCATGTGCCCATCCTCCATGTGCCCAGGACCATCCTCCATGTGCCCATCCTCCCATGTGCCCATCCTCCATGTGCCCAGGACCATCCTCCATGTGCCCATCCTCCATGTGCCCAGGACCATCCTCCATGTGCCCATCCTCCATGTGACCAGGACCATCCTCCATGTGCCCAGGATCATCCTCTATGTGCCCAGGACCATCCTCTATGTGCCCAGGATCATCCTCTATGTGCCCAGGATCATCCTCTATGTGCCCAGGACCATCCTCCATGTGCCCAGGATCATCCTCTATGTGCCCAGGACCATCCTCCATGTGACCAGGATCATCCTCTATGTGCCCAGGACCATCTTCTATGTGCCCAGGATCATCCTCCATGTGCCCAGGATCATCCTCCATGTGCCCAGGATCATCCTCCATGTGCCCAGGACCATCCTCCATGTGCCCAGGATAACCAGTGCCAGGACAAGGTCATCAGACAGCTAAGGCGAGAATACCAGAGTTAGAAAAAAAAAAAAAAAATGAATAAGAAAAAGAGATGGAGGTGGTATAAATATTAAAGGTTACCTAAAATTTAACTATTTTAGGGTTAAAAATGGAATTAGGGTTGACCTTTTATTCTGAGATTCGTCCTTTTTATAAAGACACTAGAATCGTGTTTCTGGTACAAAAAAAAAAAATGTTTTTTCTAGGGCTGTGGAAATTAAAGATTAATTCCTCGATTAATCATTAATCTTTTTGATCGATCAAAATTCTTTTGATCGGTACTTACCTCTCCGCTGGCTTCCGGGTCTTCAGGGAGATCCGGTGACGTCATCGACATCATTGTCATCGGACTCCTCCCCCCTTCCTCAAGTGCCTCCGTCTGCTAACAAAGGGAAGAGGGGAGGAGTCCGGAGACGTTGATGTCCGTGACGTCATTGGACAGTGATGGTAAATATGGATGTGGTTAACTGGGATCATTCAGTGAGCTAAGTGTAGGCAAATTTGATAACCAAATTTGACAAGTCAATACACTAGATAAGTTTTATAATTAAAGTTAAACTAACTTTCTACGTTTTTCTGTAGTGTTCCGGCCGAAATTATACTTTTTAAATAAAAATGCCCCTATAATACACAAGCTTAATGTATTCTAGTAAAGTTAGTCTGTAAACTAAGGTCTGTTTTGTTAGTTTATAGCAGTAGTTTGTTATTTTATAAACTTGCAACAGGCCGTGGCCATCTTAAGTGTGGGCATCTGAAGCCAGACTGTATTTCTTCCTGGATCTCATCCTTGCAGATCTCGCACATGCTCAGTGCAGCACAAGCAGTGTAATAGGTTTCAGGTCAGGCTTCCATAGCGACGGCAGTGTCAGAGGAAGTTGCCGCCCCCTTCCCAGAAAGCATTGCAAACAGGAAATGATGCGATGGGCCGCGGCCAGGGAGGAGGAAGTGAAAAATGAATACAGCAGATATACAGGAGGTGCTGAGAAAAAAAAATCCAATTCGTTTACAGTGCGCAGTTTAGTGAGGGATGCTGAAGAGTTGTAAAAGTGGGTGGAACTCCACTTTAAAGTTTAATTAAAAAAATTACTTACCTCAGTGCTACAGTTTGAATTTAAAACGTATTTGTGTGAACTGTGGAGTTAAGTCATGGATTGTGGAAACTAACTAGTGTCGGGTGATTGTACATAGTGTATACCACATTTACCACTGACTAATGCAGAGTTGCAATGCAAGGAGATCAGCTAAAAGTAGTTGGATCTGTATGTGTGTTATAATTAATCGAGATTAATCGATTAAAAAAAAAAATCGATTCATCGAACATGAAAATTTTAATCAGTAACAGCCCTAGTTTTTTTCTGGTGCTACAGTCACGAAGGAAGGTCGCTTTAAATGTTTTGTGGCAGGTCGAGCCACTGTTTAATATGGCGGTCTGGGGAAAGTTTTCTGGGAAGCAAGCACACAAATGATGCAGGTGTGTGCTACATTTATGTTAAAGGTCAGTGGCCCCACCTTCCCGATGGGGTTAGTGTGTGAAGGGAGCTTTTGAGGGGCACATCTGCACCGTACTGTCCAGGTCAGGACAGACAAAGGCTCGAGCCTGTGAGAATGAGAGCTGCAGGAGAAACGGAGCTGACAAAGGTACAGCGTTTTGTGCACGAGCACTGGGAGTGTGTGTGACGGTCTGGAGGACCAAGGCAAGAGGCCTGAGCAGTGAAGCCGCAAAAAAGAGCCACAAGACTGAATATTGTTTATCACATTGATGGTGAGAACCCCCCTGCAAGGGAAATGTATCCGTGTGAACTTTTGTGTTTCTTTTTACTTTGTTTTAGATAAAAGTGGGCAGAAAAAGCCCTGAAACGTACTTCTGGTATGGAGTAAATCCACCGCTTCTACCAGTGAGCTACAATTTTTTTTTTATTGCTTTTATGTAAGCTCATAGTTTACATAAAAGCAATAAAAAAAAAGAAAAGAAAAGAAAACAGAGTGCTTGGGTAATGCAGTGTCTGGAGAGGTTCCTGCAGCATTACGCCCAAGGCAGGTGCCTCTTCTACCACTTCCTCAACCCGGCCCCTGATGACCGCACATTGGTCAGCAAACTTCTTGTTACAGCTTTGGGGCAGAAGAACATTTACAGCAAGTCAGGCAGATAAACTTTTTTTTTCCGGGAGGATGATGATCTCGGACGGTTGGTTTCATTCTGTTTTTATCACCCCTCGAGTTTCGTCAGAGATGTAAATACCTTGTTGGGTGATTAAGGTTTTTGGTGGATGGTTCCTTTTAAAGTGATTGTAAAGTCTTGTTTAAAAAAATAAATAATAATAACAAACATGTTATACTTACCTCCTTTGTGCAGTTGGTTTTGCACAGAGCAGCTCAGGTCCTCCTCGTCTCAGGTCCCTCTTTGCTGCTCCTGGCCCCTCCCTCCTGGTGAGTGCCCCCTCGGCCAGCAGCTGTCTATGGGGGCACCCGAGCCGAGCCACAGCTCCTTGTATCCATTCAAACACGGAGCCCCGACCTGGCCCCCGCCCCCTCTCTCCCCTGATTGGCTGACTGACTTTGACAGCCGCAGGAGCCAATGGCAACGCTGCTGTGTCTCTGCCCATCAGGAGGAGTTTCCTCGACGGCTTAGACATTCATAGACATCGCTGGAGAGAGATGGGGCTCAGGTAAGTATTAGGGGGGCTGCTACACACAGAAGGTTTTTTTATCTTAATGCATAGAATGCACCTCCTGCATTTACAACCCCTTTAAGCCTGTCAAATATTTGGGGAGATATTAGTGTCTAAGGTTGCGCTTGGCCAGTCAGATAACTGGGACTGCTGCACCTGAAAATTCCTTGAATACTAGGATAAAATGGTGGTAATAGAATAGAGTGAAAAGATGTGCTGTCTCAGTTCGTGCACAAATAAGAATGACCACACATTAAATTCAAACATGTGACACTTGAGGTGGCGCAGGCTTGAAGAAGAATACGCTACCACCCTAAAAAAATATTTTATATATATATTACAGCATCTCACAAAAGTAAGTACACCCCCTCACATTTTTGTAAATCTTTTCTTCTATCTTTTCTTGTGACAACACTGAAGAAATGACACTTGTCTACAATGTAAAGTAGTGAGTGTACAGCTTGTATAACAGTGTAAAATTACTGTCCCCTCAAAATAACTCAACACACAGCCATTAATGTCTAAACCGCTGGCAACAAAAGTCAGTACACCCCTAAGTGAAAACATCCAAATTGGGCCCAGAGTGTCAATATTTTGTGTGGCCACCATTATTTTCCAGCACTGCCTTAACCCTCTTGGGCATGGAGTTCACCAGAGCTTCACAGGTTGTCACTGGAGTCCTCTTCCCCTCCTCCATGATGGAGCTGGTGGATGTTAGAGACCTTGCGCTCCTCCACCTTCCATCTGAGGATGTCCCACAGATGATCAATAGGGTTTAGGTCTGGAGACTTGCTTGGCCAGTCCATCACCTTTACCCTCAGCTTCTTTAGCAAGGCAGTGGTCATCTTGGAGGTGTGTTTGGGGTCATTATCATGTTGGAATACTGCCCTGCGGCCCAGTCTCTGAAGGGAGGGGATCATGCTCTGCTTCAGTATGTCACAGTACATGTTGGCATTCATGGTTCCCTCAATGATCTGTAGCTCCCCAGTGCCGGGAGCTTTCATGCAGCCCCAGACCATGACACTCCCACCACCATGCTTGACTGTAGACAAGACACACTTGTCTTTGTACTCCTCACCTGGTTGCCCCCACACACGCTTGTCACCATCTGAACTAAATAAGTTTACCTTGGTCTCATCAGACCACAGGACATGGTTCCAGTAATCCATGTCCTTAGTCTGCTTGTCCTCAGCAAACTGTTTGCGGTGCTTTCTTGTGCATCATCTTTAGAAGAGGCTTCCTTCTGGGACGACAGCCATGCAGACCAATTTGATGCAGTGTGCGGCGTATGGTCTGAGCACTGACAGGCTGACCCCCCACCCCTACAACCTCTGCAGCAATGCTGGCAGCACTCATACATCTATTTCCCAAAGACAACCTCTGGATATGACGCTGAGCACGTGACCTCAACTTCTTTGGTTGTACATGGCGAGGTCTGTTCTGAGTGGAACCTGTCCTGTTATACCGCTGTATGGTCTTGGCCACAGTGCTGCAGCTCAGTTTCAGGGTCTTGGCAATCTTCTTATAGCCTAGGCCATCTTTATGTAGAGCAACAATTCTTTTTTTCAGATCCTCAGAGAGTTCTTTGCCATGAGGTGCCATGTTGAACTTCCAGTGACCAGTATGAGAGAGTGAGAGCGATAACACCAAATTTAACACACCTGCTCCCCATTCACACCTGAGACCTTGTAACACTAACGAGTCACATGACACCGGGGAGGGAAAATGGCTAATTGGGCCCAATTTGGACATTTTCACTTAGGGGTGTACTCACTTTTGTTGCCAGCGGTTTAGACATTAATGGCTGTGTGTTGAGTTATTTTGAGGGGACAGCAAATTTACACTGTTATACAAGCTGTACACTCACTACTTTACATTGTAGCAAAGTGTCATTTCTTCAGTGTTGTCACATGAAAAGATAGAAGAAAAGATTTACACAAATGTGAGGGGTGTACTCACTTTTGTGAGATACTGTATATATAGTGAGGTCAGAAAACCCCTTTAATTGGCAAATGATGTAATAAATCTTGGAGCTGCTGCAGATTGGCAGTTGGATGTGGGGTAGGAGGAGTCTTGCAGATATTATATGATCTCTGATACAAGTTGCAGATTGACAGTTAAGCATTTTGTTTCAAGGGGGTGGGGGTTCAGTATCAGGTGCAGATGATCCAGCGTTACCTTTCATTCTGAGTCCTCTGATGGAGAAACGAAAGCACGGACCTGATTGGTAGCTGTCAGTATTTAAATGCCCCCAGCACACAAACTGCGAGGGTCATGTCCATCTCCCCATCCCCCCCACCACCCCCCGTTGTGAATTCTGCGTGTTGCTGCTCCTCCTGCGGTTGGATGTGTTAGGATTCCATTCCGTTCCCCCGCTCGGCAGTTAATTGGCAAGTCTCTTGATTTAGCGCCGTGTTAGCTCGCTCCTGAAAAATGGCCGGAATAAATCAGCGGCTGACGCCAGAAAATAGATATCATCTCAACATTAACTACATTAATAGTAGCAGCGGCCGAATTAAGAACGCCATAAAGAGGAGGCAGCAAATATAAATTATTCCCCCCTCGCTCCACTCCTCCCCCACCGCTGTATTGTTTCACTGCGATTAACCCCGAGTACTCCTCTGTCACCAAGAACCCCGCCGTGTCAGAGCGTCCTCCGATTTAAACCCGAGTGCCCTGCTGTGCCATTAGGTGTCAGATGATTAACCCCCTTAGTACTCTGCCAACAAGTATCCAATGATTAAATACCTGAGTACCACAGATCGTTCCATGATTACCCTCCCAAATACTACACTCTGTTACTGAGAACCCCACCATGTCCCATGACTACCCCCCAAATACTCTGCTGTGTCATTGAGCAACCCCCTGAGCACCCCAACCTTAACCCCCTGAGTACTCTGCTGTGCCACTGAGCACCCCACCATCAACCCCCCTGAATACTCTGCTGTGCCTCTGAGCACCCCACCATCAACCCCCCTGAATACTCTGCTGTGCCACTGAGCACCCCACCATCAACCCCCCTGAACACTCTGCTGTGCCACTGAGCATCCCATCATCACCCCCTGAGTACTCTGCTGTGCCACTGAGCACCCCACCATCAACCCCCTGAGTACTCTGCTGTGCCACTGAGCACCCCACCATCAACCCCCTGAGTACTCTGCTGTGCCACTGAGCACCCCACCATCAAGCCCCCTGAGTTACTCTGCTGTGCCATTGAGCACCCCACCATCCCCCCCTGAGTACTGCGCCATTGAGCACCCCCTTCCCCCCCCCACCCGAGTGTTCTGCTGTGCGGCCAAGTACTCCGCCATGTTATAGGACATTCATTCAGCTATTAACCCATTGACTACTCCACTGTGTCATAGAGCATGAATAATCCTGAGCACTCTGCCATGTCACCAAGCACATTGACTTTTCTACTTTGTAGGAGTTCTCCAAGCCGTACCTCGATATGGTGCCCAGAACTGTATTCCATATTCTAAATGAGGCCATTCAGGTGGTATATACACATTTACACTCTCTTTACCCATACAGATGCACTGCCCTTGCATTGCATTCTGAAATTTCCCCAGCTGTTGGCACTCCTTATAACCAGCCTGACTGCTGTCTGTCCATTGGTGGCAGCAGAAGAGCTCATTGTTGCAGCTGGCGCTTCAAGCGGACGTCCTCCAGCCAAGAAATGAGGTGGGCTCTGACATGCTGCAGCTTCTAATGCACGTTGTGAGAAGCTCACAGTGTGCAGTGAAATCAGAGAAAGCCATTTCAGTCTGGGTATCATTGGTATGCAAAAGTTGAGTACAGCGCTGCGCTAAAGGAAGTAAACAGCAGCCGACACACCTGTAGACTCAGGATTAAACTAACATTAAAAAAATTCAAAAAGTGTAGCGCTATAAACTCCGTAAATAAGGAATAAATAAAATGAATCTAAATAATGAACACTCTAAAATATTGAGTGATTACAAAGCAAACATTTCAGTGTGAACCAAAAAGTTCACACTTTTTGGTTCACACTGAAATGTTTGCTTTGTAATCACTCAATATTTTAGAGTGTTCATTATTTAGATTCATTTTATTTATTCCTTATTTACGGAGTTTATAGCGCTACACTTTTTGAATTTTTTTAATGACAGTCTGGGTATCATGGCTGAACATTTTATTGACCTTTCATAGGTGATGGTCTACACTGGCCTTTCTCAACCTTTTCAACCCAAAGGAACCCTTAAAACAACTTTTTCGGTCTCATGGAAACCCTGATAATTATGACTATATCTACAACTCATGATACGTTAGTGTGATAGTCAGTGGGAGGAATGCTCCTTGTGGTCATTTGCAAGAATCCCCAACTTACAGAAAGCTAAAAAGATCAATGGTGTCAGTGGGAACTTATCTGAGAGGCAGAAGTTGTTTATTGCTCAAGGAACCCCTAGCAACCTCTGGAGGAACCCTAGGGCTCTATGGAACCCTGGTTGAGGAAGTATGCACCTTACACTTGTGGTCATTGGGAAGAATTCACGCCTAACAGATAGCCAAAAAGATCAATAGTGTCAGTGGGAAGTTATCTGAGAGGCAGAAGTTGCTCATTGCTCAAGGAACCCCTAGCAACCTCTGGAGGAACCTTGGGGTACCACAGAACCCTGGTTGAGGAAGTATGCACCTTACACTTGTGGTCATTGGGAAGAATTCACCCCTTACAAATGGCCAAAAAGATCAGTGGTGTCAGTGGGAACTTATCTGAGACGCAGAAGTTGCTCATTGCTCAAAGAACCCCTAACAACCTCTGGAGGAACCCTAGGGCTCCTTGGAACCCTGGTTGAGAAACCCTGGTCTACACTCTCTAATCGGCTTCCAACCAATCATCGTTCCTAGAATATCGTCCGTTTGTCGGTCCATCTCCGCTGTTTGCACAGACGCCTCTTTTCTTTATTCTTTATTCTGCAGCCTCATCATCTTTATAGATAGTGTATTTTGTGTGAGAGCCCCAATAACACAGGTGTAATGTCACCGTGACACCTGCACACAGACCGCTGTGAGATGATGAAACCGCACACACACACACGCTGTGTACCTGAGACGTGCGAGGGGCCGGCAGCGTCAACAGCGGCGCGCTAACGAGTTCCACGTTTTAAGTCAGGGCGGGAAAATCATTAACGTTTTCTTTAACAGAGAAAGAAACTTTGAAGGGTGATAATCAGACTGTTCCTGCACATATCTCATAGTTCTTTCTACAGGGCAGGTAGTTTTTTTATTTATTTTTTTTTGCGAGTATTTAATTGAAGTGAAAATCTCAAGCTCCTCCTTCCAAAACAAAAGGTGTGCAAAGCCTTAAAGTGATACTAAACACACGCTGTGTAATTTACATTCTCCCTTCTATTTCTGATGGCGCTGTAATTATTTTAATAAAAAAAAATAAAAAATGTAAGTACCTTTTTCCTAATGGATATTCAGCTGTCACATGACCCGGCTCTCTCCCAGCCTGTCCGAAAGGGAAACATAAGCAGGAGGAGCTTCTAGTCCTCTGCTGCTGGTCACATGTTCAACATATAGCACATATATATGTTCAACATAACATAAAAAAACAGCCTTTGGAATACAGAGTAAAAGTAAATAAAATCAATAAACAGTTTTAAATTGTCATACAAATATATATTTGAAATCAAATCTTTATTATTGTTTTTTTGCCAATAACATGGTGTTTGCAGATTTCTGCCAAGTCACAGGCTGTCACGCCCCTCCAGCCTGTGTCTTAGAATAAGAGGGGGGTGAAGCCTCCATCAATCTACATGCAATATCCCACCCTATTGTGTTTAGCTGGTTAGTGGGCATGGAGAAGGAGGGAGGGAGTGGGCTGTCATTTACCGCTGTGTGTACGCCCACATGTGTGACTCTATAGTCACATGGGCTGCTCAGATGTGATAGGGAGGAAATGCTCAGCATAGAAACTCACTGAAAGCTGAGCATGTGCAGAATTGCCACCACAGCTGCAAAATCCCCAACTGAATTGGAGAGATGGACAGAAGGGGGCGATAGAGAGCAGCAGGATCAACCAGGTTTTTTGCAGAATACAGGAAAGGAATCTCGTAGTGATGAGTGAGTATGAACACCATGGAATACACTATTTATTCATCGTCTTTTATGAAGTGTGTTGAAGCTGCGTTCACATCTGAGCATAGCATCACGCCGCGCTTTGGCGCAACAGCCCATTGACATGGATAGGCCGGCTGTGTGCAAAAAAAAAACGTGCCAACAAAGCCCAAATACCAGATTTTGGTACTGAGCCAAGTGCATGTTAACACGGAAAAACATGCGACTGCTGCCTGCATTGTGGGTGCATTTAAGAAATGATGGCACTACAAGAGCGTCATGCGTGTTAGCGCTTTTTTTTTTTTTTATTGCACTTTCCGAAAACACAGCTAGAAAAATGCATTTCTGCTTTGCTCAGATGTGAATGGGGCCCTTACAGTTTGTGTCAGGTTTCTTTGGTAGTGAGCCCCCTTGTAGAAAGCCAACTTGGGGTTCCCCAGGGGGCAGAGTCTAAGCCCCAGCCTGCTTCTTCACCAGGGCCCCTGATGGTGGGGATGGACTTGCAGAAAACTTGGGACCAGGTTGTGGCCCCCCCCCCCAGGTATGCCCAGCTGACGATGCGCAGACCAATCATGTGTGCAAAGTACAGATAACAGAAGACAGGATCTGGCAAAGGAGCTGAAGTCAGGGCAGACGGCGAGCACGAGAAAACGGTAGACAAAGCCGGGGTCAGTACCCGGGTAGTTACACACACAATACAAGTAATACAAAGCAAACTAGGAAGTTGCTCAGACAATGCAAGCTGCAGTGAGCATGTGTGTGTATATGTATGTATGTATGTGCATCTGTATGTATATATATATATATATATATATATATATATATATATATATATATATATATATATATATTAGCTGGTTACTGGGAGATATATATATATATATATATATATATATATATATATATATATATATATATATATATAGTTATATATATACACACACAGAGAAGCTGACTGGGAGGCAAACCAGTAAGTGTTAGAAGGGAGGGGGAAATAAATCCATAGTAGAGCAGGTGACAACAATAGACGAACACATGATAGAGTGAAAAAGAAATACTAAAGCGCTGCTATGTATAGAAACAAACAGCGATGTGATCAGCCAGAACAGTTGCACTATTTAAAACAGTGATCTCTGACACTCTAAAACAAATTGCTTGATTGGGTAATAGTGCGCTTGTTCCAACACAAAACTCAAAACAACATTAACATAAATATATATAAAAGACAATTTTGAACATTTTCACTGACTTAGTGACACCACCTCCAACACCGGGTGCAATGCCTGCTCACCTTAGGAAGCAACCCCACTGGGTCTAATCGTGCTTTAAAGATATCCCAATCTCAGAAGAGACCGCCCGGATTGTGTTGTTGTCTTAGTTCTTTTCGAAGAAATCCTGGGCTACGGAGACTACAGCTGCTCTCTGGCATAGCTCAAAGCAAAAGAAATACAAATTTAATTGCGCAAAATTGTATGAAAAAGGTTTACATTTATTATAAAAACAATGGTCCTACTCACAAGAATATCATCTTGCATATAGCATGGTATACAGGGTCTCCCGGCGCGTTGCGTCACAGATCACATGACTTCTTCAAGGGATCTCTTGAAGAAGTCACGTGATCTGTGACGCAAAGCGTTGGGAGGAGTTGGTGACGTCATTCCCAGTATCTCTGTACCCGACAATAGCAGTGAGGAGGAGAGCCTCTTCTCCCTCTTGGATTTGGTTTTATACCCTGTATACCATGCTATATACAAGATGATATGCTTGTGAGTAGGACCATTGGTTTTATATTAAATGTATACCTTTTTCATACAATTTTGCATGAAGAAATTTGCATTTCTTTCGCTTTGAGCTACCCCAATGAGCAGCTGTTGCCTCCACAGCCCAAGATTTCTTTGAAAAGAACTGATACAACAACACAATCAGGACGGTCTCTTCTGAGATTGGGATCTCTTTAAAGTTCGATTAGACCCAGTGGGGTCGCTTCCTAAGGTGAGCGGGCATTGCACCCGGTGATGGAGGTGGTGTCACATCCCACAGATGATGAATTGGATTGAGATCTGGAAAACTTTGAAACAAACACTTCAGGTCAACGCTTCAAATCTCGTTGAGTTCCTCAAAAGTGGCGGTGCATCCATAAGGGTGCACAGGGGCCGCCCCCTCTCTCCTGCCACCCCTTCTATCACCAATAGATAGATTCATGCATTGCATGAATCTATCTATGGCCGCTGCTGCCACCCCCCTATTCAGGCGCCTGGCCCCTTTTCGGCGCAAGACGCCTGAATTACGTCAAAAAAGGTGACCTGCGAGCGCCATGCTGGGCGCTCGCAGGTCACTCAGCTGTGTTAGAAAAGCAAATTAATATTCGCTTTCCTAACACTAAGCCACCTCTCCGATCAATCAGGTGCTCTGATCTGTTACCCGTCACCTGATTGGCTGAAATGACAGGCGCTGTGATTGGACGCCAGGCGTCCACTCATAGCAGAGAACGGGAGAAGACATTGAGGAGCTGTCCCACCGAGACAGGTAAGTGCAGACGGCGGGGGGAACACTGACAGCAATTGATATGGCACAGTCGGAATTGATGGGCACGGTGGCTGCATATGATGGGCAGAAGTGGCTGCGTATGATGGGCGCAAGTGGCTGCGTATGATGGGCACAAGTGGCTGCGTATGATGGGCACAAGTGGCTGCGTATGATGGGCGCAAGTGGCTGCGTATGATGGGCGCAAGTGGCTGCGTATGATGGGAATAAGTGGCTGCGTATGATGGACACAGTGGCTGCGTATGACGGGCACAAGTGGCTGCATATGACGGGCACAAGTGGCTGCGTATGACGGGCATAAGTGACTGCGTATGCTGGGCGCAAGTGGCTGCGTATGCTGGGCGCAAGTGGCTGCGTATGCTGGGCGCAAGTGGCTGCGTATGCTGGGCGCAAGTGGCTGCGTATGCTGGGCACAAGTGGCTGCGTATGATGGGCGCAAGTGGCTGCGTATGATGGGAATAAGTGGCTGCGTATGATGGGCACAGTGGCTGCGTATGACGGGCACAAGTGGCTGCGTATGACGGGCACAAGTGGCTGCGTATGACGGGCACAAGTGGCTGCGTATGATGGGCATAAGTGACTGCGTATGCTGGGCGCAAGTGGCTGCGTATGCTGGGCGCAAGTGGCTGCGTATGCTGGGCGCAAGTGGCTGCGTATGCTGGGCGCAAGTGGCTGCGTATGATGGGCACAGAGGCTGAATTTTATGGGCACAGTGGCTGTATATGATTGGCACAGTGGCTGCAATTGATGGGCACAGTGAGGCTAATGGAGGTGTTCAGTATTTTTCAGTTTGTTTGCACCCCCCCAAAAATTTTGAGTACCAGCCGCCGCTGTTCCTCAAACCATTCTTGAACCTTTTTTGCATTGTGGTAGAGTACATTATCCTGCTGAAAGAAGCCATTGCCATCAGGGAATGTTTTAGTGAATTTTTTGAATTTTGGCCTAATTGTGTTTGTAGTAAAGCAGAAATGTCCTAATATAACATGTGGGAGTGTCCGTGCCGATCTCTGTGTCTGCTATCCTGAGATCACGTTTTTATTTTTGTCTCATGAACAGAGAGAGTGCAATGCCGGCGGGGCCTCCTCTCTGTTATTGAGTGACAGGTACTCTTTATCTACTGAAATAAAAATAATTCCTCCGCTATTACCGGCACGGAAGGATAACTGTGTCCTCATTAACCCTTCGGACCCTCGGCCGGTGTCTGGAATAGAGCGTGTGCCACTTCTGGATTAATATCTGTGAGAGCGCGGCCCTGTGCGAGGAGAGCGGGTCAAGGACGGCGGTGGGGGGGCGACCTCTGCTTTAATTCTCACTCAGAATTTCACTCTTCAACATATAGAGTCTATTACCGGCAATCGCTTCCCAATTCCGTGCCGCAGCCGAGAGGTTAGAGGCTCCGTGTTTTTAATCTGGCTGGAAACGAGACGTCTCCTGTGCCGCTTTATAACGCGTCTTTCAAAATGTCATTTTGGTCACATAACAAAGCAGAGAAAACCCGCCGCGTCCCACCGCAGGAAATATCCGAACACCCCGTCCGTATTCCTTCCTTGCTTCTCTGTATCCTTCTCCTCTTTTCTCCAATATTCAGCATAAAAACCTATCTCCTCCTCTATGATGCATACTATATTGTCAAAAGTATTGGGACGCCTGCCTTTACACGCACATGAACTTTAATGGCATCCCAGTCTTAGTCTGTAGGGTTCAATATTGAGTTGGCTCCGCCCTTTGCAGCTATAACGGATTTAACTCTTCTGGGAAGGCCGTCCACAAAGTTTAGGAGGGTGTCTATGGGAATGTTTGATCATTCTTCCAGAAGAGCATTTGTGAGGTCAGGCACTGATGTTGGATGAGAAGGCCTGGCTTGCAGTCTCCGCTCTAATTCATCCCAAAAGGTGTTCTATGGGGTTGACTCTGTGCAGGCGAGTCAAGTTCCTCCACCCCAAACTCGCTCATCCATGTCTTTATGGACCTTGCTTTGTACACTGGTGTGCAGTCATGTTGGAACAGGAAGGGGCCGTCCCCAAACTGTTCCCACAAAGTTGGGAGCATGAAATTGTCCAAAATGTCTTGGTATGCTGACGCCTTAAAGGAGAAGTCCAGCCTAAGCTTGTTTGGCTGGGCTTCTTCTATGGGTCACAGGAGTGCAATTTGTTTTGCACTCTTGTGACCCGTTTTCAGTAGAGAACGGTCTGAAGTTTGCTTTCTGCTGACATCACACGGATCAGTCCAGGAACCGCTTCTTCAAGACAATAAAGTCTGGATCCACCAGGTACCAGGACTGATAGCCATCTCAGCCTCTCAGCAAGCCGCTGAGAGACTGAGACGGCCGCTCCCCGCCCCTCCACAGCTCAGTGCTCCAGTGATTGTGGTGGGGCAGAGTGGAGAGCCGCTGACTAACAGTCAGCAAACTCTCTGCTCGGGGAGCTGGGAGAACCGAGCCATCGGGGATGCTCAATTGCTCGGTTCTCAGTGAAGAGGCACCAGGGGACAGATGCAGCATCCACCTAGGTAAGTATAAAACTGAAATGAAAATCAAAACCATACTTCTCTATTAAGAGTTCCCTTCACTGGAACTAAGGACCAAGCCCAACCCCTGAAAAACAACCCCCACACCATAATCCCCCCCCCACCAAATGATTTGGAGCAGTGCACAAAGCGAGGTCCATAAAGACATGGATGAGTGAATTTGGGATGGAGGAACTTGACTGGCCTGCACAGAGTCCTAAACCTCAACCTAATAAAACACCTTTGAGATGATTTAGAGAGGAGACTGCGAGCCAGGCCTTCTCGTCCAACATCAGTGCCTGACCTCACAAATGCGCTTCTGGAAGAATGGTCAAACATTCCCATAGACACACTCCTAAACCTTGTGGACGGCCTTCCCAGAAGAGTTGAAGCTGTTATAGCTGCAAAGGGCGGAGCCAACTCAATATTGAACCCTACGGACTTAGACTGGGATGTCATTAAAGTTCATGTGCGTGTAAATGCACACCAATACTTTTGACAATATAGTGTATATTCTATCTAGAGAGCGGTAATGTCAATCCTGTATAATATACTTTATACTGTATCTGGGGAGTGATGATGTCGCTGCCTTTTTTGGACACAACCCATGGTGGGAGAGACCAGCCACTGCCTCAAATTTAAATTTGGCGCCATTTTTCCCCTTCTATATCCCTCACTTCTGCACAGGTCCAGGCTGCCAGTACGCCTATGCTGCCTCCATCTAATGGGAACAGTACCCATAGTACTACTGTCAGTGTTGGCAGGTGTTGGGGGAAGGTCACCAGGTGTGTGTCTTTTCCCCAGTTGTCAGGGAAGTGGGGTAATTGGACATCCCCGGGTGGGGGTACAGAGAATCCCAGCTGGTGACTAGGGGACACTGAGCAGTGCCATACCCCACCAGTGACATCGGTCCCATCATGTATACAGGACGGCACTCTCCTCCTCTTGCCTCGCTGTGCTCGGTTACCATTCCATGTTGCCAGCACACAGACACTTCCCCATCCTGGGCTATTCTCACCTCATGCTCCTCTCCATTCAGGAAATGGCTCACAGCTTCTCCCCAGCCAATAGGAACAGGGGTGGGTGTGGACTGTGGAAGGCAAAGCTGGATTTTATGGAGGATATGATAATATGACAGGGAGACTGCAGGGGCCCCCTGGAGCTAGGGGCGGGATTGCGATTGTGACCCCTGCAGCCCCTTATGCTACGCCCACGGTCCTGACCACTGTCCCCAGTCTTGTTTGGTGACGGGCCTCTTCCTAAAAAAAAAATTCAAAATCTTTGTCCCGCCCAAGCACTTTGCTCAACAATAAGGGGGTCCTAAAGAAACAGATCCACCCCTTTCATGGACCCTGTCATTTCCTGTTTTAAGAAAGCCTTAAGAGTCTGTGTTGAGGATGTCCCTGATTTCAAGGACCCTGCAGATGAGGTTTAGGAGCCCTCTTCATGGCACTATTTTCTTTGGATGGTCCTGCTATGCACCCTACTGCATATCTATCCCTCAGACCTCAGCTCCTTGGACCAAAAACATGGCTTGGGACCCTGGGTCCATTCTTACGGATCCATCTGTCCTCCATCAGCTGGTACTCTTGCTCATAGCCTTGCGCTACTGTGCGAATTGGTTACCAGACGCTCTTCACCGAATGTCCGTGGCTTGCCTCCTTTTGCCTTTGGCTCAGGTGTTAGTCTGTGGAACTTCCCTGCAAGAAACGCCTTGTGCCGATGTCTCTTGAAGGACACTACCAATTTGGTGGCTCCTTGGACACTTACATCAAAGAAGTCATGGAAGACAACAGCACCCTCTTACCCCCAGAAGAAAAAGGCAGAGTTCAAACCCGGATCACAGTTTTGCCATAAGGCCTGGACTTTCAAAAATGCTGTCCAGCAGTTCTTCTCACAGAGGGGTCATTGCCTTAGTTCCAGACAAGGAGAGGATTTAATGGGTTCTACTCCAACCTGTTCCCTGTCCCCAAGACAAAGGGAGGCATTTACGCTTTCTGGATCTGAAGATTCTTCTTTGGAATCAAAAATTCCAGGTCAGTCATCATTTCTCCTCAGCCAGGGGGACCTTCTGACCTCTTTGGACATCAGAGATGCCTACATTTTCATCCCTTTCTTTCCCACTGCGCTAACGTTACCTGCGCTCCCATTGTGGGTTACCTAGATTACCTCAAGGAACAGTCAGTCCAAGTCTTGTCAGCTGATGTGCTTGAGACTGTTCAGAGATACGGATAGATTCTAAATCTCCAGAGGTCAATGCTAGAACTAATCCACCGCTTACAGTTTCTGGACTTGATTCTAGACAGGGTCCAGTCCAAGGTTTTTCTCCCCCTGGACAAGTTTCGGGCCCTATTCTCCTACTCTTGGACTTCACTGTGCAAGAGATGCCCCACCATTCCCTTTTTCATGAGGGTCTTGGGCCTAATGGTAGCATTCTTTGAAGCACTATTGAAAACCCAATCTCACGCCAGACCATATCAACCCAATATCCTGGCTGTGTGGAACAAGTGTATTCAAGTTTCTGGATCATCCCATTTGCCTGAACAGCAAAACCATGATTACCCAAGGTGGTGGATTTCAAGCCTAGCGCTGGAATTGGGGAAATCTGTTCTGGATGCTCACGATGGACACCAGCCTGTCACGCTGTGGTTGAGGCTTTGATGCCCTCCTTGTACAGAGGAGGTGACAGGTCCTCCGGTAGTGAGGGGGTCAGGGCTCTCCCTCCCTAGCTGTCTCACTGGGAGCAGACTAGCGGAGATCTGAGGCCTGATCACTAGGTACAGGAAGGAAAGAGTTAACTTCGGGCGAGGTGTTAACCCCATGTGCAAGGGCGCAGTAGACCCCACCCACAAGCATTTGGTCTTAAATACCATCAAAGGTTAAATTAAGGCTTTAGATGTTCTATTCGCGAGACTGCTTGCCTCTCGCTCATTGACCAAAGCTTTTGTAGAGGGTTTCACTCACATTCTTCCTTCCCAGTGACACCATAGAACCTTGGTTCTGCTGGTTCTTCAGAACCCACCCTTCCAGCTAGGGATATCTCTGTTTTTCAGACCTCACAAAGTTGCCTTGTGTTGCAGCCTTGAGGCTCCTTTCTTCTCAAGGTGGTTTCCTCCTCCACCTTAACCAGGACAATTGTTCTTTTCTCCTCATCTCCTGTTTCAAAACATTTCAGGTAGCTTCTCTCTCCCTACCTCTCAATTACTTTTTTAAACATTTGGATTTACTCTTCATTGTTCCTGTGGATCCCTGTAGGAGGCATATTCTGCCTCTTGTTCTCTTTTTGCTGGGTGGACAAGTCATCATTCCAGCCTATAAGTCTAAAGGATAAGGTTCCTCTCTTTCCCAGATTATAAGGCTGCCACCTGCTGAGTTATTTGCATGTTTGTCAAGCATTACCAGGTGGCTGTTCAATCCTCTTCTGAGTCGCCAGTTTCAGGGGTTAGGTGCTTCAGGCCACTCAAGTTTTAAGCCCTTTGTTTGTTACATGGGACTGTTGGCATTTGTTTGCTGTGCTGCCTACCCCCCAGTTGCATGGTCCAAAAACTGGCTATACACCAGCAAGAGTTTGTTCCAAATTTTTTACTTGAAGAACATTTGTTTTGTTTTTTTATTTGTTATCTGGTTCAAATCGACATTTATTTTTGACCACAGTGATGAGAACATTTGAAGAAGCGGGATGGAAGGTTTTTCTCGAAGGAACACATTTCTAACAGTATATGTCGTGTTCATCCAGGAAAGTCCATTCAATCGAATGTTAAAAGCACACAAATTTTGAGGCAGTTGAACAAATTTTTTGTAAGAAAATCTACAAGTGAACGGCCAGCTTAGAAGCCTGTGATCTGTAATGTACGATAGAATTTTTAACCATTTGTCCCCAGGTAGACGTCATATGCTGTCCTCAAGTTTAAGTGGTTATACCAGGATGATACCTGCATGCCTGATATCATATTTTTCAGCAGCCAATGCTCTTCTTTTATGTAGAAGTGATTTGAGTGGCTATTCAGCCACTCGATAACTTCTTCAGGTGGTGGAAGGATGTCCTCCAGATGCTTTGGAGGGCAGAGGAGACATCTAGGGTCTAATAGGACCTGGGAGTCAGGTAATTAAGTTACCTGTAATAGCTTTTCTGAGAGGACATTACAGGACACAGATTCCTTCCCCCTCTCCCTTTCAATTCACTATTTACAAAACTGAGGTTTGGTGGGAGTGCGAAGGGTTATATGGCTATCCTTACAGTTTTGCTTGCAAATGTCCAATCACATGAAGGTGGCCACATAACCCATGGCCTAAAACGAAGGTAATGTACCCCAAGAAAATAATTTTACAGGTAAGTCAAAAATCCTATTTTTTTGGCAGTTGTCGGTCATCACCTGTAAGAAAGCAGAGATGGAGACAAAATGAGGGAGATGTCCGGGGGGGTAACAGAACGCCAGAGAATCTGCAGAACTAATCCTCGTTATTCTACGACTTTCTGCCCAAAAATAACATGACTTTTGGGTGGAGCTCTTACTATACTCCGTTATGCTAGGCACCGAGACGTCAGCATTTCCATATCTTCCCAGACTGAATCCCATTATAACACACACTGTGTCCTACGCCTCCAATTCATTCTGATGTTTTATTATAATTTAAAATTAATGATGTATGCACAAAATATATAGTTCTGTGAGCCGTATTACCAGGAAACAATGAAGAGTCTGTCGGAACTGCGAGCAACAGTGCGATTTCTGTTATAGTGGTGCAGACTTTAACCCTTCACATGCCACATATTGTGTCTTGTGGTTTCTGCCACAGTCCAGGAAGATGTGTCCTTATATTCTGCATGGACCGCATTGTCTTCCTTTATCACGTGGGCAGCCGTGTCAGGACACCTGGCAGATTCAATATATGTTATATGTCCGGGCCATTTCTGACATTTCTCTCCTACATGTAAAAATCTATATTTTTTTCTGAAAAACTACTTAGAAATATAATATATTTTTTTTAAAGCAGAGGCCCTAGAGCAGTGATGGCCAACCTTGGCACCCCAGATGTTTTGGAACTACAATTCCCATGATGCTCTCTCTCTCCCCCACCTCCCCTCTCTCTCCCTCCCTCCCCCACCTCCCCTCTCTCCCTCCCTCCCCCACCTCCCCTCTCTCCCTCCCTCCCCCACCTCCCCTCTCTCCCTCCCTCCCCCACCTCCCCTCTCTCTCCCTCCCCCACCTCCCCTCTCTCTCCCTCCCTCCCTCTCTCTCTGCCCCCCTCTCTCTCTTTTTCTCTCTCTCTCTCTCCCTCCCCCCCCCCTTCCTCCCCTCCCTCTATCTCCCCCTCTATCTCTCTCTCCCTCCCCCCTCTCTCTCCCCTTTCCCCCCTCTTTCTCCCCCCTCTATCCCTCCCCCCCTCTCCCCTTTCCCCCCTCTTTCTCCCCCCCCCTCTCTCTCTCTCTCTCTCTCTCTCTCTCTCTCCCCTCCCCCTCTCTCTCTCCCCCTCCCTCTCCCCCCTCCCCCCACACTCTTTCTCTCTCACTCTCTCCCCCCCATTCTCTCTCTCTCCCTCCCCCTCTCTCTTCTCCCCCCACCTTCTCTCTCCCTCTCCCTCCTCCCACCTTCTCTCCCCCTCTCTCTCTCTCTCTCTCTCTCCCTCCCTTTCTCTCTCTCCCCCTCTCTCTTCTCCCCCCACCTTCTCTCTCCCTCTCCCTCCTCCCACCTTCTCTCTCTCTCTCTCTCTCTCTCTCTCTCTCTCTCTCCTTCTCATGTATTCAGGGTATATGGTGGTATATTCCTCCCGCTGTCACATTCACTTTCAGGTTCAGTGTACATTGTGCGGACGCGCCGTCTCTCTCTCAGAGGGGTAATTTGTGGGTTTCACGTGTTAGAAATGGGATTTCTATTCTGGTTGATGACGCCTATTACCGGGGACTGCGGGGAGATTTGTCCTTCCATCCCCTCTGTGTCCGGCGTTCATTACCAACACTAAACCCCCTTCCTCTCCTCTGTCCTCCCCGATACTCATCTTCCTGATGGGGGGGGGGGGCTGGATGACAGGACGAGGTGTACAGGACTCCTTCCCTCCGTCTCCTGATCCCTTTTATTGTTGGGTGTTAGAAGGAGGTGATATGGGACGTTCGGTGACAACATTCACTGATGGTGTCACCTGCAGAAGATCCTCCATGTAAGGTATAGGAATGCCGTATATTTTGGCTGTGCCATGTTCATGGGGTGGTTTGTACAACCTTCTCACTTTGCTCCGTGTTTCATTTTTGAATAGTGCGATGTGCAATGAATGTGACTTTTCACCAAATATTCACTGACGGTGAATCGGGCATTGTCATCTAAAAAAAATTCACCTGAAAGCCGGCAGTGACTGCTTAAAGCAGACCGTCCACATTAAGAAAATGCTTTGCCGCCTCTCTTTCTCTTCTTCACAATTGGATGTGATGTCCTCGATCCTCTAACATCCCCCCCCCATGTGCCCCCGGGCTACGGGTACCAAATGAGCCCACAGCACATGCCTGTCTCCCCTATGCATTTGCAATTATGTTGGTTCCAAACCATTGCCACTTTCAGGAACTCTCCTGTGCTCCTTTTGGCACGCCGTGATGACAAAACCGGAGGGGGGAGCAGGGCACTTGCTTTCCTGCGACCCAGAATCAGCTGACAGCGGGATAAAGCCCACTAATGGATGACGTCACAGAGCTGCTGCAGGCGGCCTGACAATATTGTCAAGATCTACCCTGATTTACAGATGGATCCACCTCTTAGTACATTGCTGAATCCAGCTACACCCACCCCTTCTCCAGCCCCCTCCAGTGAGTGGTGGAGAGGAAGAGTACTGCTTGGTGCCCTTGATAATCACGTCTGCACATCTGTGCACACACAGGGGGGATTTTCCGCGTGCATGCAAAAACGCAGGGAAGGTTTCGGACTCACCTGGTAGTAATTTTTTCTTGTGTGTGGGAAAACCCTTGCATGCGCAGATGGCTGGGGAAACCGGTGCATGCTCAGATTTGCCACAGGGACATTTAGAATTAAGGTCCACTTTAAAGTGGTTGTAAACTCTTCCATTATACCCAGTGAAGTGACTGGCCTCAGGTGATACAAAGAGATGAGACCAATCCTTCTACATGAGTTGTACCTGTTTATCTGCAGTCTTCTCTTCTCGTAGAATTAATACAGCTTGTCTAAGATTTCAGAAACCAGGGGGGCAGGGGGCTGAAGTTACACTCTGCAGGGCTCAGTGAGAGCTGATTGGAGGGAGGGGATGCACCCTTCATACAGTAACATAGCTCAGGCTGCTAATCACAGGCTGTGTGCTGAGGCTCCCTCCTCCCACCCTGTGGGACTTTGTTCCACCCCTTTAAATTCATTGGAAGACCAGCTCTTTCGTTCGGGAAGACTCCGCATCCCATGTGGGTATTACCTAGGGTGGTCTCCATGCAAATGCAGCCTCTCCTCCAGACTGACATCCACCTATCAGGGCATTATGATATTTGCATAACTCCTCCCAAGAGTATGCCCACTGCTTGTATCAGGGCTATAGAGAGGAGTAATGAGGCCGGGTGCTGGCGTGTTTTCAGGAAGCCGTGTACTGCACCCTGCTGGCCCCTCCCACCAGCCATGGTCTGTCTGCATTGTATAGAGAAGCACAGAGACCCAGTGATGACATCACTCATTTAAGGTTTTGTTCAACAATGTGATTGGCATATTACATTATTATTATTATAACATTACATGATGTTTTATTCCCTTATATATAACAACGTTTATAACATTCTATTATCAGTTTTATTGCTATTAAAATTTTCATATTGGATTATAAATTCATATTATACATTTAATAATTGTAAATATGATTGTTATCAATTATATAACATTACATGATGATTACCAATAGTGGTAATCATATTATCAGTTTTATTTCTGTTAATATTTTCATAAATTTTTATAAAATTGTATTATACATTTAATATTTACTATAAACATGATTATCAGTTTTCAATGGTCTTAATTTTTATTATCATTTTTGGATTATTATTAATGATTTATTACTTCTGCATTTTTATTACCTGTTGCCCTTCCTCGTATTTGATTTTGTTCTCCAACCCTCTGAGCTGCGCGTTACATTCCTTTTATATATAAGAACTTTTATGTAACATGTCGGCCCTGTTGAAGCCGAAACGCGTTGTCTTTGCAAACAATGAATCTGTCAATCCATATCATTAAAATATTTACTATACTATTCTACATTTTGTTATATACAATATATCATACTATTATTGATTTTATTGCAATATACAACACATAACATTATAACATTACATGATAATCACCAATAAAAATCATATTGTTATCAGTTTTTTTGCTATTAATATTTTTTTATTATGTTATACATTTACATTATAAATGAAATATTTATTATAATCATAAATATCATTGTTATCAATTTTATTACCTTATTACATTACATGATGATCACCAATAGTGTTAATTATATTATTGTTAGCAGTTTTTTTTTGCTATAATTTTTTTTATATTATATTCTACAGTTATATTATAAATTGAATAGTTTATAATAATTATATTTTATATTATTATTTATAATTACTAAAAAATTAAAATTAATCATATTTATAATATTATATGAAAATATTAATAGCAATAAAACTAATAATATGATTAACGCTATTGGCGATCATCATGTAATGTAGTAATGTTAATACATTGAAAACAATCATATTTATTTATATATATATTGTTATTTTTATCAATATTAAATGTATAATATAATATAAAATATTAATAGTAATAAAACTGATAATATGATTATTGGTGATCATCATATAATGTTATAATGTTATGAGTTGTATGTTGTAATAAAATCAGTAATAGTATGATATATTGTATATAAAGAAATGTAGAATAGTATAATAAATATTGTAATGATATGGATTTATAGATTCATTGTTTGTAAAGACAGCGCGTTTCAGCTGTACCTCCACCCTCCTTCATCAGGACTGCCATGTTACATAAAAGACATAAAAGTTATTGTATATAAGGGGATATAACCTCATGTAATATTATAAAATTGATAATCATATGTTTAATATTTATAGGTATTAAATGTATAATATTTATAATATAATATGAAAATATTAATTGCAATAAAACGAATAATATGATTAACGCCATTGGTGATCATCGTGAAATGTTATAATGTTATGTGTTGTATGTTTAAAAAATATCAATAATAGTATGATATATTGTATATAGAAAAATGTAGAATAGCATAATAAACATTGTAATGATATGGATTTATGGATTTGGTTGCAAAGACAACACGTTTCGGCTGTACCTCCACCCTCCTTCATCAGGGCTGACATGTTACATAAAAGATATAAAAGTATTTCTATATAAGGGAACGTAACATCGCGGCTCAGAGAGCCGGAGAACAAAATCAAATACAAGGAAGGACAACTGGAAATAAAAAATGTAAAAGTAATAAATCCAGTAATATTAATAATCCAAAAATGGTGATCATTGAAAATGGATAACAATCCTATTAATAGTATCATCATTTTTGGATTATTAATATTACTGATTTATTCTACATTTTTTTTCCTGTTCTCCTTCCATGTATTTGATTTTGTTCTCCAACCCTCTGAGCCACGAGTTACATTCCCTTATATATAAGAACTTTTAAATCTTTACTGTAACATGTCAGTCCTGATGAAGGAGGGTGGAGCTACAGCCGAAACATGTTGTCTTTTCAAACGAAGTATCATTGGAATGAACACTTATTTGGACTTGAATCTTATAGTGTAACACTTCTTAGTTCCATATTCACTCATGGCGTCCGGTGTCTCCCCTCAGGGTGCTCCTGTGGAACCGGTGGCGTCAGCTGTCCCACGTCCGGAGAACCCATCCTCAGCAGAGATGGAAGAAAAGTCTCCGCTGCATCGAAGGCGCCATCTATCAAGTCTCTGCCAACAAACTCTCCAGGGCGTGGAGTCCCGGTGCCGCCAGCAAGTCGACTCTCAAAACCGGTGAGTCACATGACCCGACAACAGAAAAGTAGACGCTGATACTTTTTAAAACTGAACTCCAGGTACACATATATGTACAGATATGAGATACAATCACGGGAACGGATTCACCTGCCAAAGGATTTCTTATTTCTGTACATCCAGTTCTGAGGTTTGCACAGCTCTGTCACACACCATAGTCCTGTCTGGCAGGGTTAGGGGGCCTGATTTGCAGTTCAGTCATTTTTATAGGTCTTTTTGCTCCCCGGCCTGAGATTGGACAGTCCACAGTGATCATTTTTTGGTCAGAAATTACAACAACCCTTCACTGCCAAGAGGGGGGCAGGGATAGGGAGGCGGGACTTTGTATGAGCCACTGAGAAATCACACAAAACAAACAATAATATACTGATCTTTTATTACATGGCTATAAGAATCACAAGACAAAGAACATCAATAAAAATGCAGGGTTCATGTACATGACCAACATGATGGTATTTGGCATCTAGGTTCTGACGCGTTTCACAAGAAACCCAGTTCCTCAGGATCCACGCCTTTTATGTATACAATAAAAAAGGATATGCTCTCTGTATGCCTTGTGTCTCTCTTCCAATAGGATAGTCAATGCTCATATAGAACTCTGCAAATAGTCAGATTAAAAAAAATCAGCTACTTGTGAAAAGCGTCAGTACCTGCACGCAAATACCATCCTATTGGTCATATACACAAACCCTGTGTTTTTAAAGTTGTTGTAACCTCTTAAAGCGGTGTTCCGGCCGAAATGATACTTTTTAAATAAAAATACCCCTATAATACACAAGCTTAATGTATTCTAGTAAAGTTAGTCTGTAAACTAGGGTCTGTTTTGTTAGTTTATAGCAGTAGTTTGTTATTTTATAAACTTTACAGCAGGCCGTGGCCATCTTAAGTGTGGGCATCTGAAGCCAGACTGTATTTCTTCCTGGATCTCATCCTTGCAGATCTCGCACATGCTCAGTGCAGCACAAGCAGTGTAATAGGTTTCAGGTCAGGTTTCCATAGCAACGGCAGTGTCAGAGGAAGTTGCCGCCCCTTCCCAGAGGGCATTGCAAACAGGAAATGATGCGATGGGCCGCGGCCAGGGAGGAGGAAGTGAAAAATTAATACCGCAGATATACAGGAGGTGCTGAGAAAATTTTTTTTTAAATATCCAATCCAATAAAATGATGGGTTTTAGCAGTTTTCTTATGTCGCATGATATATGCGCAGCAGTTTTTCAAACGCATTTTTTTTTGGAAATAATACACTTTAATGGGTTTTATTGCACACAGACACAATATGCCTAATTTTTTGGTAAAATAAAAAAGATGATGTAACCTCGGTAAATAGATACCAAACATGTCACACTTTAACTGCTTCCCACCCACCATATAGCAAAATGACGGCTGGAAAGTGGTTTCATTATCCTGACTGGGTGTCGTATGACGTCCAGCAGTATACAGAATACAGACACCCCCCCCCCCATCCTTAGAAATGTATTTTCTAGCTCGTGATTGGCTCACTGATTTTTCCCAGAAGTCTGCACTAAGATACAAGTCAGATTTTGGGCATCCCCTGCAGCAAAAATGTCATTTCTGGTGAGATATTCCCAATAGGAAATCATGTCTAAAGGGATGCAGACCCTGTCTCTTAACTCATTAGGACCCTGCAGGTGCAGCAGCTGATTGATAATAATAAGGTCGCTCACATTCACTTTGCACATGGACGCAGAGAAACACACAGCTATTTCTTCACAATAACAAAAGGTCGGAATCTGCAACAAATTTTGTTACAATCCCTGCAATGTACAGAGATCAAGATTAATAGGACAGAGGGGAGGGGCCAGGGTGCGATCTGTCTGCTGCAATCAAGAGAAAGCATTTCTTCAGTCTCCTCTCCAAATGATCCCACTTGCAACATTGTAACTTTGTAACAATTGAAAAGGTAGGGATGGGCTCAGGTGTGTTTTGGATCCCAGTCCTAACCCACCTGACTGATCCCACCAGGAAACTGTCATTGTACTTGGCCAATCATAAGAGGGCTGAGACATTCCCTGCCGTCACATGTACGGGACAGTTCACACAACATGCGTTCCAGTGATTTTTTTTTTTTTCCTTCATCCAAACGCATAGAAATGTAGGTTATATAGTTTTCAATGGCATAGTTCCCACCAGTGCACTCCAGTTCCAGTGCGTTCTGGTTCCACAAAAAAAGTAGAACATGATGCATTTTTCCTGCAGAGAACTGTACTGGAACGCACCAGAACGCATCAAAAATGCACCAGACCCCCGTACAACGGAAAAAAACAGGAAAGGGATAAAAAAAGAGAAAAGCATCTTGAACGCATCAAAACGCACCAGACCCCAGTACAGTAAAAAAAAAACATGAATAGGAAGGAAAGAAAAAAGGAGGAAAGAAAAACCTCTGGAATGCATCAAAAATACATTAAAAAAAACCACACCGGAATTCATAAAAAGCAGAAACGCATAGACCCAAGTACAGGGGGGGAAAACAGGAAGAGGAAGGGAAAAAAAGAGGGTAAAAAAGCATCTAGAATGCATAGGAAGAAAAAAGACACACCAGACTCAAGTACAGGAAAAAAAAAACAGAAAGAGGAAGAGTCAAAGGAGGGAAAAAAGCATCTGCAACGCATCAAAAATGCATAAAAAAATGTACCAGACCGCAGTACAGTGAAAAAAAATAAAAACATGAAGAGGAAGGAAAGAAAAAAAGGAGGAAAGAAAAACCTCTGGAACGCATCAAAAACCCTCCAGATCCCAGCACAGGGGGAAAAAAACAGGAAGAGGAAGAAAAAAAAAAAGAAAAAGAGGAAAAAAAGTTTTTGAAACGCATTGTCAACGCATAGAAAAACGCACCAGACTCAAGTACAGGAAAAAAAAAAAACAGGAAAAGGAAGGAAAGAAAAAAAGAGGAAAAAAGAGCACCCGGAACGCATCAAAACCGCACCAGACTCCAGTACAGTGAAAAAAAAGGGAGAGGAAGGATAGAAAAAAGAAGGAAACAAAAAACATCTGGAATGCATCAAAAATACATAAAAAAACACATGATGCATTTTTCCTGCAGAGAACTGTACTGGAACGCACCAGAACGCATCAAAAATGCACCAGACCCCAGTACAACGGAAAAAAACAGGAAAGGGATAAAAAAAGAGAAAAGCATCTTGAACGCATAAAAACGCACCAGACCCCAGTACAGTGAAAAAAAAAAAAAAAAAACATGAAGAGGAAGGAAAGAAAAAAGGAGGAAAGAAAAACCTCTGGAACGCATCAAAAATACATAAAAAAACCCACAACGGAATTCATAAAAAGCAGAAACGCATAGACCCAAGTACAGAGGGGGGGGGGGGGGACAGGAAAAGGAAGGGAAAAAAAGAGGAAAAAGAGCACCCGGAACGCATCAAAACCGCACCAGACTCCAGTACAGTGAAAAAAACAAGGAAGAGGAAGGAAAGAAAAAAGAAGGAAACAAAAACCATCTGGAATGCATCAAAAATACATAAAAAAACACACTGGAATGCAGAAACGCATAGACCCAAGTACAGGGGGGGAAAAAACAGGAAGAGGAAGGGAAAAAAAAGAGGTGCAAAAAAGCATCTGGAATGCATAAGAAGAAAAAAGACACACCAGACTCCAATACAGGAAAAAAAAAAAAAAAACAGAGGAAGAATTAAAGGAGGAAAAAAAGCATCTGCAACGCATCAAAAATGCATAAAAAAATGCACCAGACCCCAGTACAGTAAAAAAAAAAATAGGAAGAGGAAGGAAAGAAAATAAAAGGAAAAAGAGCCCCCGGAGCGCATCAAAACAGCACCAGACTCCAGTATAATGAAAAAAAACAAGGAAGAGGAAGGAAGAAAAAAACCATCTGTAACGCATCAAAAACACATAAAAAAAACACATCAGAATGCTTAAAAAGCAGAAACGGATCTGGAGGGCGCTTTTGTGGCGTGAAGTCGCCCGTATACACAGCCCTTGTATACGGCAGGGCAGGGAATGCCTCAGACACCTGTGATTGGCCAAGTACAGGAAATGTTGTACTGGCGGGATCGCTCAGATGGGTCCGGACTAGGAGGCGAGAGACTGCGGCAGGCGGCTGATCTGTGTCAGACATTTGTGAACTGCACAGGTACACAGGATTTACATTAATGTAAGCCGGCATCTCAGTCCAGGAAGTAAATGGTGACCATGGATGATGCCTGAACAAAGATGGCGCCGTCCTTTTGGAAAGAGAAGCAAATGACGGCATTGTCGGGGCGGTTGGGTAGTACTGTGAGCTCTATGAGAGGTAATATTCTACAGACACTCAGCTCAGCAAACTGGCTCCTAACATGGAAAATGTCTGATGACGGGTTCTCTTTAGGTGTTATGTGTTGTGCCGTATGCGCCGGCCGCACGTTGCCCATCGGTGTCCGATGTAAATAAACAAGTCTGGCACATCAGAGATCTGGGCTGGCTGTCATGGCGGGGGGTCGCGGGGCACAGGCTCGTCTGCTGGCAGAATCTGGCATGGCTGATTGCTCTCCCGGTGACATGACAGGTAACACCCGCCCCTCCCCTCCCCCGACACACGACAGATGGGGCAGAGTCCTCACCAGCCGGCTGACTGACAGCTCCTGCCAGAGGAGAGGACGCGCACGCACCATCAAATGCGACTCACTCACTCCGCGAGACGCCCGGCTGGCAGGTGAGTGACTGCGACACGCGCTCGCCACCTGGCAAACCGCGCACGCCTGTCCCTCCCGCAGCCTCCCCCCGCGCCACGCTTCTCCATCGCTGTCTTGTTCTTCTGGTGATTTATGTCGCTTTAACATCCTCCGATGACGAGATTTACAGCGCAGCAGATTGTGCCAAGTGCTTGCACTCTAATATTTTTGTAAAGATCCGCATCGAACGAACCCGCGCCTGGTCTGAGAGCCACAAATGATTAAAGGGGGAGTCCGCTTCTATTCTTCATGTATAGAAATCCGCTCATTTACAGGGTGATGAGTGCCGGATAATGGAGGGTCAGAAATGGCAATTTTCTGGTTTTATTCCCCAAAATAAAAGTCTGGCGTACAAAGGGGGACAATAAACCAGAAACATCTATTCTGCCTGTCAAATTTGTATAAAATGTATCAGATTTTTGTACCATTGACATTTTCTAAGCTGAATTCCAGATCTGGATATTGTTACATTGTTCCAGTAGTTACTTTGACCAATGTAGTAACTGCATATACCATACCTATAGAAAACGTGTCAAACACGAGGCCAACAGGCCCGAATCCAGCCCTCCAAGACATTTCATGTGGCCCTCGCACCTCCCCTGCAGCTGCGGCACCCCCCCCCTCATCTAGTCCCAGCAGAGAGAAGGACAGAACTCTTCCACCAGACTTCTCTATGCAGCCATAGAGAGGATCATCTCTGCCTCCCCCCTCCTATCACAGCAGTTGGCAGCAGATAGGAGGACAGAACTCCTCCACCAGACCCTGCGCTTCTCTGTGCAGCCATGGAGAGGCTCATCTCTGCCCCCCCCATCTACCACAGCAGTTGCTAGCAGAAAGAAGGACAGAACTCCTTCATCAGACCCTGCGCTTCTCTATGCAGCCATGAAGAGGCTCGTTCCCACCCCCCCAATCACAGCAGCTGCTAGCAGAGAGGAGGACAGAAGTCCTCCACCAGACCCTGCGCTTCTCTATGCAGCAATGGTCTCTGCCCCACATATCAGCACTCAGCAGCAGAAAGGAGGACAGAACTCCTCCTACAGATCCTGTGCATCTCTGTACAGCTGCAGCACCCCCTCATCTCCGCCTCCCCTGGTCTCAGCATTCAGCTGCCCCCAGGCCTCCTCTGGTCCTCTTACAGATCCTGCACTTTCTGCCCCCACAGCTTCTTCCCGCATTTTATGATTGGACAAGGTGGAAAGGCGGGGCCGTGATGTCACAAACTGGTCTGTCCAATGCCTGTTCCCTGCCGGTCACCCTCTGCCTTACACTTTATCATCTCTCTTTCAGGGAAAGCTGATGTGAGCAGCACCAGCCCCAGCAACCCGCATTCCAATCGCACCGCCACCCCGACACGGTATTTTGCAAGGTAGGTGTACCTGTGTGTCTTCTTCCTCCTCTCTGTACCCTCCGGGGGGATTCAGTGCTGGTTGTCTGGCTGAAGAACAGCCTACAGACAGGACCTCCCTACATCCCTACAGATGTGACCTCCCCACATCCCTACAGACACGTCCTCCCCGCATCCCTACAGATGTGACCTCCCCGCATCCCTACAGATGTGACCTCCCCGCATCCCTACAGATGTGACCTCCCCGCATCCCTACAGACACATTCTCCCCGCATCCCTACAGACAGGACCTCCCCGCATCCCTACAGACACATTCTCCCCACATCCCTACAGACAGGACCTCCCCACATCCCTACAGACAGGACCTCCCCGCATCCCTACAGACAGGACCTCCCCGCATCCCTACAGACACGTCCTCCCCGCATCCCTACAGACAGGACCTCCCCGCATCCCTACAGACAGGACCTCCCCGCATCCCTACAGACAGGACCTCCCCACATCCCTACAGACACGTCCTCCCCGCATCCCTACAGACAGGACCTCCCCGCATCCCTACAGACAGGACCTCCCCACATCCCTACAGACACGTCCTCCCCGCATCCCTACAGACACGTCCTCCCCGCATCCCTACAGATGTGACCTCCCCGCATCCCTACAGACAGGACCTCCCCGCATCCCTACAGACAGGACCTCCCCGCATCCCTACAGACAGGACCTCCCCGCATCCCTACAGACACGTCCTCCCCACATCCCTACAGACACGTCCTCCCCGCATCCCTACAGACAGGACCTCCCCGCATCCCTACAGACAGGACCTCCCCGCATCCCTACAGACAGGACCTCCCCGCATCCCTACAGACACGTCCTCCCCGCATCCCTACAGACACGTCCTCCCCGCATCCCTACAGACAGGACCTCCCCGCATCCCTACAGACGCGTCCCCCCCGCATCCCTACAGACACGTCCTCCCCGCATCCCTACAGACACGTCCTCCCCGCATCCCTACAGACAGGACCTCCCCGCATCCCTACAGACAGGACCTCCCCGCATCCCTACAGACACGTCCTCCCCGCATCCCTACAGACAGGACCTCCCCGCATCCCTACAGACGGGACCTCCCCGCATCCCTACAGACAGGACCTCCCCGCATCCCTACAGATGTGACCTCCCCGCATCCCTACAGACAGGACCTCCCCGCATCCCTACAGACGGGACCTCCCCGCATCCCTACAGACAGGACCTCCCCGCATCCCTACAGACACGTCCTCCCCGCATCCCTACAGACAGGACCTCCCCGCATCCCTACAGATGTGACCTCCCCGCATCCCTACAGACAGGACCTCCCCGCATCCCTACAGACACGTCCTCCCCGCATCCCTACAGACACGTCCTCCCCGCATCCCTACAGACAGGTCCTCCCCGCATCCCTACAGACAGGTCCTCCCCGCATCCCTACAGACACGTCCTCCCCGCATCCCTACAGACACGTCCTCCCCGCATCCCTACAGACACGACCTCCCCGCATCCCTACAGACACGACCTCCCCGCATCCCTACAGACACGTCCTCCCCGCATCCCTACAGACACGTCCTCCCCGCATCCCTACGGACAGGACCTCCCCGCATCCCTACGGACGGGACCTCCCCGCATCCCTACGGACGGGACCTCCCCGCATCCCTACAGACGGGCCCTCCCCGCATCCCTACAGACGGGCCCTCCCCGCATCCCTACAGACGCGTCCCCCCCCGCATCCCTACAGACGCGTCCTCCCCACATCCCTACAGACGCGTCCTCCCCGCATCCCTACAGATGCGTCCTCCCCGCATCCCTACAGACGCGTCCTCCCCACATCCCTACAGACACGTCCTCCCCGCATCCCTACAGACACGTCCTCCCCGCATCCCTACAGACACGTCCTCCCCGCATCCCTACAGACGGGAGCTCCCCGCATCCCTACAGACGGGAGCTCCCCGCATCCCTTGACCTCTTGAGCTGTTTTAGATAAAGAGATACAAAGTAACATTGTAACTCTTGTATGGACAAAGGAATGAGCTTTGATCTGTCTATAGAGAGTGAAGAGAAATACTTGGGATTGAATGTTGTAGATTGTATGTAAATATCTTCTCCTGTCAATGTGGTCAGTATTATCTTCTTTCATCCCTAGCCGTGCCGTCCAGCGCAGTCTGGCCATCATCCGGCAAGCCCAGCAGAAGAAGGCAAAGAAGGAATACTGCATGTATTATAACCGATTTGGGAGATGCAAGCGTGGTGACAGCTGTCCCTTCATACACGACCCTGAGAAGGTGGCTGTGTGCACCATGTAAGTGTCAGCAGTGGTCAGTAGGTAACAGTAGGTGGTTGTTTGCACCATGTGAGGGTTGGCAGTGTCCTGTAGATGGCGGTGTGCAGTAGGTGGTTGTTTGCACCGCGTGATGGTAGGCAGCAGTATTATAGTCTGCCACTATACGGAGGAGAGGGAAGTCATATGTTTTTAAAAATAAAGTCAGAAATCCTGGACAACGAAAGTAAAGATTTGGGGATAGATAGGTAGAAATTTCTTATGTGTGAAAGAATAAAAGTTTTTAGCATGGTCATTATATTACAATCATTAATTTTACCCTCTGACCTGTGTAAATGGTTTTTATAGGTTCCTACGAGGCACCTGCAAACTGACGGATGGGACCTGCCCATTTTCTCATAAAGCATCAAAAGACAAGGTGAGTAGTTATAGCACCACCTCTTCTCATTAATCCCATTCCTTCTAGATGCTCCTCCCATCACCACACCCCTTCTCATTAATCTCATCCCCTCTAGATGCTCCACCCATCACCACATCCCGTCACAATCTTATTCTTTCTAGATGCTCCTCCCATCACCACACCCATTTACATTAATCCCATCACCACACCCCATCACATTAATCTTATTCCTTCTAGATGCTCCACCCATCACCACAACCCTTCACATTATTCTTATTCCTTCTAGATGCTCCCCCCATCACCACACCCATTCACATTAATCCCATCCCTTCTAGATGCTCCTCCCATCACCACACCCCATCACATTAATCCCATCCCTTCTAGATGCTCCTCCCATCACCACACCCCATCACATTAATCTTATTCCTTCTAGATGCTCCTCACATCAGCACACCCCTTCTCATTAATCTTATTCCTTCTAGATGCTCCTCCCATAACCACACCCCTTCACATTAATCCCATCCCTTCTAGATGCTCCTCCCATAACCACACCCCGTCACATTAATCCTATTCCTTCTAGATGCTCCTCCCTCCCTTACACTCCGTCACATTAATCCCATTCCCTCTAGATGCTTCTCCTAAAACCACACCTCTTCACATTTATCCCACCCCTTCTAGATGCTCCTCCCATCACCACACCCCTTCACATTAATCTCATCCCTTCTAGATGCTCCTCCCATCACCACACCCCTTCACAATAATCTTATTCCTTCTAGATGCTCCTCCCATCACCACACCCCTTCACAATAATCTTATTCCTTCTAGATGCTCCTCCCATCACCACACCCCTTCACAATAATCTTATTCCTTCTAGATGCTCCTCCCATCACCACACCCCATCACATTAATCTTATTCCTTCTAGATGCTCCTCCCATCACCACACCCCATCACATTAATCTCATCCCTTTCAGATGCTCCTCCCATCACCACACCCCTTCACAATAATCTTATTCCCTCTAGATGCTCCTCCTATCACCACACCCCTTCACAATAATCTTATTCCTTCTAGATGCTCCTCCCATCACCACACCCCGTCACATTAATCTTATTCCTTCTAGATGCTCCTCCCATCACCACACCCCTTTACATTAATCCCATCCCTTCTGGATGCTCCTCCCATCACATGAATCTTATTCCTTCTAGATGCGCCTCCCACCTCTTCACATTAATCCCATTCCCTCTAGATGCTCCTCCCATCACCACACCCCTTCACATTTATCCCCACCCCTTCCGCCCAAAAAAAAAACACTTAAAACCTGTAATGTAAATGCTAGTTATGGGGTCTTCAAGTGGCTATTGGGGGCTAGTAGAATGTAAACACTGTGACAGCCAATCACACTCTAGTCAGGCAGGTCCACTTTAATAAGATTATTAACTGATCTTCTCTATCCAATAAAAGACTGTAGATAATTTTCTGTAATGCTGGGAGGGACAGCAGGGAGCACAGCGATGTGAAGGGGCGAGAGGACGGATTTTTGCGCCTTTTCCGACGTCCTGCGATAAAATATTGTTACGAGGCGTCTCTTACCCCCCCCCCCCCCCGGAGATTATTTGATAGAATAGAGAAATCCTTTACAGCTGGGTAATAGATGAGGCTCATTTGTGCGGCTTCTGCCATCAGATATTCATTTTAATGTCGGTGAGTATTGTGTCTGCGGCCCGCTTTGGAACGCTCTGGGTGCGGCGATTTATACTGAGCGCGGTAAATGTGTGCGAACGTCTTTCCGATCGGGGATGAGGCTTACGCCGCGGCTCCTCTCCCTCCCTGGCCCGCTGCTGTTACAACAGCTTTTCCTCTTGAGGGACTTCCCACGAATCAGCATTTTTTTTCCTCCCTAATAAAAATAAGCAAAACAGAGAGAAGTCTGCGGTGAGCAATTTGGAAAGCCTCGCCGACTTTCGGGTTCATTAGCCGGGCGCCTGCGAAGGCTGCGTACTCTCAGAGCTCCGTAATGTGTGACATAACTCACCGCCCATCCCCCCCCCCCCCTTCTCATGTAATTGGGAAGGAACATCGTGCTCCGTATGTTAAAGGGACACTCGGTCTACAATCCCCCCCCTCCCCGTTTCCCCACCACCACCACCCCCACTCCCCATACCACCCTTCCCCCCCCTCCCCCCTCCCTCCCCATTTGCCCCCAACCCCCCCCTCCCTCCCCATTTCCCCCCACCTCCCTCCCCATTCCCCCCCACTCCCCATTTCCCCACCACCACCCTTCCCCCCCCTCCCTCCCCATTTCCCCCCACCACCCCCCCTCCCCATTTCCCCACCACCACCCTTCCCCCCCCTCCCTCCCCAATCAAACTATTTTCAGATATATCCCATAGTTTGTGGACTCTATAACTTTCCTACAGACTAAATAATAAACACTGATTTGGGGTTTTTTTCACCAAAGAAGTGTAGCAGAATACATTTTGACCTAAATTTAGATTATTTATATGCAAAATTTAAAGCGGAGTTCCACCCAAAAGTGGAACTTCTGCTCATTTGTCTCATTCCCGCCCCTCCGGTGACACATTTGGCACCTTTCAGAGGGGGGGGAGGGGGAAGGGGTTACCTGTCTTTGACAGGCATACTGTCCCCACTTCCGGGCTGTTGACGTCACCGCTCGGCTCCCTCCTCCTTCCCCCACCGCCGGGCCCATAGGAGAGAGGAGCTGGGCCTCACGCATGCGCAGTAAGGTTCCCGGCGTGAAGCCGTAAGGCTACACTGCTGGGTTCCCTTACCCGCAATGGCAGCACCCGACAGCTGATGGAAGCATCAGCTGCGGTGCCAACATTGCTGGACTCCAGGACAGGTAAGTGTCCGATTATTAAAAATCAGCAGCTGCAGTATGTGTTGCTGCTGGCTTTTAATTTTTGCATCCTCTCGTCTGACAACACAGGGATTTGTGTGTTTACACACAGAAATTCCCATGCTGGCGCTCGTGCACCTGATCGCGACCGCCGGCCACGCGCATTGGTTTCCCCCCACCGTGCAGCAGGGGCGTGCGCCCTCTGGTGGCCGGAAAGGTAAGGATGTAAAAGGGTAAGGGCGTAACCGTACGGGGCCCAGGAGAGCCATTCTGCCGCAGTATATCTGCGTGAGCCGGTTAGTGCATAGAATGCACCTTCTGCTCTTACAATCACTTTAAATTGTTCGATGTGACTGGAAAGGTTTGTAGAGACGCTGACCTGTGACAGTATCAGATACTCGGATGTGTAGCGCCTTTCTTTATCTGGGTGACCCTGAGAGAGCGGAGCGCGGTGCGTAGTCACCAGCATTCCTCTCCTGTACAAGGTGAAAGCTGTCAGCCTGTCAGGTTTACAGCTCTGGAGAAAGATGTGTGTGATTGAGAACCCCATCAGCTGCCTTTTATGAGTTTATTATCCATTCCTGATCACATTGTAATACTGAGAGGAGGCAGTTTGGGAGGTGATTGCGTCCCCATTAATCCCTCCGCTTTACAGCCCTCTGATTATGAGCGCCGTGTAAAGGATGGAGACACTTTCTGGCAGAACTCGCTCTGAAGGATTCTGATGAAGGGTTTTTATATAGGGGGGAATATTTCCTGTCTGGGGATTGCTGTAGGCTAAAGTGGAATTCCAGCCTAAAACTAACGCAGAGAATGCTTAGAGGTAAAAAAAAAAACAACCTTCAGCCTTTTAGAACCATTTTGAACCTTACTAGCAGAGAAGAGAGGAGCGAAGAGGAATGCAGAATTCTTGAGTTCTTCTGTTATAATATGGAATGTTGGGTCATGTGAAACCCCCCAGATAATACAGGAGCATCGCATAAAATTAGAAGATCATCAAAAAGTTAATTTATTTCAGTAATTCAATTCAAAAAGTGAAACTCCTATATTTTATATAGATGCATTACACACAGAGTGATATATTTCAAGCATTTCTTTCTTTTAATTTTGATGATTATGGCTTACAGCGAGTGACACCCCAAAATTCAGTATCTCAGAAAAATAGAATATTACATAAGACCAATAAAAAAAGGATTTTTAATACAGAAATGTTAGCTTAGTGAAAAGTCTGTCCATGTACAGTATAGGATGCACTCAATACTTGGGGCTCCTTTTGCATAAATTACGGCATCAATGCGGCGTGGCATGGAGGAGATCAGTCTGTGGCACTGCTGAGGGGTTGTGGAAGCCCAGGTTGCTTTGATAGCTGACTTCAGATCGTTGGGTCTGGTGTCTCTCATCTTCCTACTATGTGCCCATAATGTGCCCTGTTCCCATGTAATGTGCCCTGCTGTGTGCCCCATATTGTGCCCTGTTCCCATGTAATGTGCCCTGCTGTGTGCCCCATTTATGTGCCCTGCTCCCATGTAATATGCCCTGCTGTGTGCCCCACAATGTGCCCGGCTTCCATGTAATTTGCTCTGCTGTGTGCCCCATAATGTGCCCTGCTTCTATGTAAAGTGTCCTGCTTCCTTGTAATGTTCCCTGCTTCTATGTAATGTGCCCTGCTGTGTGCCCCAAAATTTGCCCTGCTCCCATGTAATGTGCCGTGCTTCTATGTAATGTGCTCTGCTCCCATGTAATGTGCCCTGTTCCCATGTAATGTGCCCTGTTCCCATGTAATGTGCCCTGCTGTGTGCCCCATACTTTGCCCTGCTCCCATGTAATGTGCTGTGCTTCTGCGTAATGTGCTCTGCTCCCATGTAATGTGCCCTGCTCCTTTGTAACGTGCCCTGTTCCCATGTAATTTGCCCTGCTGTGTGCCCCATAATGTGCCCTGTTATCATGTAATGTGCCCTGTTGTGTGCCCCATAATGTGCCCTGCTCCCATGTGCCCTGTTGTGTGCCCCATAATGTGCCCTGCTCCCATGTGCCCTGTTGTGTGCCCCATAATGTGCCCTGCTCCCATGTGCCCTGTTGTGTGCCCCACAATGTGCCCTGCTTCCATGTAATGTGCTCTGCTATGTGCCCTGTAATTTGCCCTGCTTCTATGTAATGTTCCCTGCTCCCATATAATGTGCCCTGCTCCCATGTAATGTGCCCTGCTCCCATGTAATGTGCCCTGCTCCCATGCAATGTGCCCTGCTGTGTGCCCCATAATTTGCCCTGCTCCCATGTAATGTGCCCTGCTCCAGTGTAATGTGCCCTGCTCCCATGTAATGTGCCCTGCTCCCATGTAATGTGCCCTGCTCCCATGTAATGTGCCCTGCTCTCATGTAATGTGCCCTGCTCTCATGTAATGTGCCCTGCTTCTATTTAATGTGCCCTGCTCCCATGTAATGTGCCCTGCTCCCATGCAATGTGCCCTGCTGTGTGCCCCATAATTTGCCCTGCTCCCATGTAATGTGCCCTGCTCCCTTGTAATGTGCCCTGCTCCCTTGTAATGTGCCCTGCTCCCTTGTAATGTGCCCTGCTCCCTTGTAATGTGCCCTGCTCCCATGTAATGTGCCCTGCTCTCATGTAATGTGCCCTGCTCCCATGTAATGTGCCCTGCTCCCATGTAATGTGCCCTGCTCCCATATAATGTGCCCTGCTCCCATGCAATGTGCCCTGCTGTGTGCCCCATAATTTGCCCTGCTCCCATGTAATGTGCCCTGCTCCCTTGTAATGTGCCCTGCTCCCTTGTTATGTGCCCTGCTCACGTGTAATGTGCCCTGCTCCCATGTAATGTGCCCTGCTCCCATGTAATGTGCCCTGCTCCCATGCAATGTGCCCTGCTGTGTGCCCCATAATTTGCCCTGCTCCCATGTAATGTGCCCTGCTCCCTTGTAATGTGCCCTGCTCCCTTGTAATGTGCCCTGCTCCCTTGTTATGTGCCCTGCTCACGTGTAATGTGCCCTGCTCCCATGTAATGTGCCCTGCTCCCATGTAATGTGCCCTGCTTCTATTTAATGTGCTCTGCTCCCCTGTAATGTGCTCTGCTCCCCTGTAATGTGCCCTGCTTCCATGTAATGTTCCCTGCTGTGTGCCCCATAGGTACATTTTCATATTGATTTTATTATTTAATGCTATTTCTCAAAACAATTGTCATATCAAAGGCTCACTGATCACAAATGTTCCATGAGCTGTTGATGTGAACATTATTTCAGGGGTTCCTTAGGATCTCAAACGTTTTGCCAGAGGTTCTTCCATGGTAAAATGGTTGAGATGCCCTGGTATAGTGTATGGGCAGTTTAAGAATACACATACCTTTTTTTTCTATTTAGACAATAATTGTTTTTTTCCTGAAGTTCAGCTTTAGCTCTGATGCTGTTCATATAGCCAATTCTGATAACACATGAAGCTATCCGGGTTTCAGCTTTGATAGCAGCAGGTGGTGATGGTCTGGTTTCATGTATTCCATGGCTGGTTGTGTGTGTGGTTGAATGTCATAAATATGATTTGTCACGAGGATTCTCTCCTGTCTCTCCAGATGCCGGTGTGCTCGTTCTTCTTAAAGGGGATCTGTCACAAAACAGACTGTCCCTACAGCCACGTCTACGTCTCCAGGAAGGCCGAGGTGTGCCCGGACTTCCTCAAGGGGTACTGTCCCATGGGAGCCAAGGTAAGAGGCACCGATAGTGCCGGTCCAGGGAAGGCACATCTATTTCTTATGGTGTCTGCATATATCAATGCTTTAGTGACGTCCTGAATTTTTATCATATTTGTATGTAGAAATCAAAAATGTTTTCTAGTTAGCAACACACATGGACAAAACTTTGTGAACAGCTCTCCAAATATCGGAGTTCAGGTGTTCCCAGGGAAGGGTTCTGGTAATACTCCATCATACAAAGACATTGTAGACAATTGTGCTCTTCCAACTTTGTGGTAACAGTTTGAAGACCCTTTTCTGTTCCACCATGACTGTGCTCCTGTGTACAAAGCCAGCTCCATAAAGACATGGTGTGGCCAGTTTGGTGAGGAGGAACTCGAGTGTCCTGTACAGACCCCTCAACCCTACTGATCACCTTTGGGATGAATTGGAGCGTTGATTGTGAGCCAGGTCTTCTCATCCAAAATCAGTACCTGACCTCATAAATGAGCACACATTCCCTATAGACACCTTCCAAAATCATGTGGAAAGCCTTCCCAGAAGAGTGGAGGATGTTAAAGCCACAAAGGGTGCCAACTCCATAATCATGGCACCTAATCTGGAATGGGCTTCCCAACAAGCTCATATAAGGTTCAGTTTAGTGAAGACCCTTTTCTGTCCCACCATTACTGTGTCCCTCGTGTACAAAGCCAGCTGTATAAAGACATGGTGTGACCAGTTTGTTGTGGAGGAACATAAGTGTTCCAGAGCTATGACCTCAACCCTATTGAACACCTTTGGGATGAATTGGAACACCAGTGGCGAGTCAGGTCTTTTTTTTTTTTGGGTGCCCAAAGTGAGGCCAGGTCTTCTCATCCAACATCAGTATCTGACCTCACATCCTTCCCCCACCTCCCCCCCCCCTTTTTTCTGTTGCACATCCCATCTAACCATCTTCATCAATGGAAGCCGGTTATCTTTCTGGTCTTTGCAGCCGGCCTAATGATGAAGCAGCGGCACACTCTGTGATCACAGATCGGGGTAAAGGGCCAATCACAGCGGCCCTTTACCATGTGATCAGGTGTGTCCAATCACAGCTGATCATGATGTAAACACACTTGCCGGTTATCGTTATTTCCTTTCCTCGCGCTGTCACAGGAGAGCCCGTAACCAGCCAGTGTGAAAGTGTGACATCTACACTAATCATCAGTGCCCTTATTATCAGTGCTGCCCTTCAGTGCCCACAAGTGCTGCCTATCAGTGCTGCCCATCAGTGCCCACAAGTGCTGCCTATCAGTGCTGCCCATCAGTGCCCACAAGTGTTGCCTATCAGTGCTGCCCATCAGTGCCCACAAGTGCTGCCTATCAGTGCTGCCCATCAGTGCCACATATCAGTGCCTCCTCATCAGTGCCTATCAGCGTACATTAGTGAAGGAGAAAAGTGACCTGTTTGCAGAATTTTATAACAGAAACTAAGACATTTTTTTTTTTTTTTTAATTTTTCGGTCAAATATCGTTTTTTTTTTTTGTTTGGTTTTTTTTTTAGCAAAAAATTGAAAACCCCAGTGGTGACTAAATACCACCAAAAGAGAGCTCTATTTGTGTGAAAAAATGTCATATGGTTACAGTATTGCATGACGGCGCAATTGTCATTCAAAGTGTGACAGAGCTGAAAAATTGGCCCTGGGCAGGAAGGGGGTGAAAGTGCCCAGTAGGCAAGTGGTTAAAGCGATAGTAAACCGCAGCCTTTCAAAAAAAAAAAAAAATCCCCTGCAAGTCAATGGCATAATGTGGCAGTATGTATCGTATACTAGCACATTATGAAATACTTGCCTTAGAACGAAGCCCTCTAGTGGTGCGCTGTCACCTCTGACAAGGCTTCCTCCCGGTCTTCCTTCTGGGTTCTCTGGCTCCGGTCCTTTGATTGGTTGAGCCTCAATGACATCACTCACACACATGTACATGGGAGTCACGGTTTATGGCACAGATCTCTGGAGGAACGGCACAGGTATTGACGTCCCCTCAGAACGCATGAGCGTAGTGACGTCACCGGCTACATCCAGTGTGAATATCTTCTAAACTGTGCAAGTTCATGAGATATTTACTGTACCTACAGGTAAGCCATATTATAGGTGTACCTACAGGTAAGCCTCATTATAGGTGTACCTACAGGTAAGCCTTATTATAGGTGTACCTACAGGTAAGCCTTATTAGAGGTGTACCTACAGGTAAGCCTTATTATAGGTGTACCTACAGGTAAGCCTTATTAGAGGTGTACCTACAGGTAAGCCTTATTATAGGTGTACCTACAGGTAAGCCTTATTAGAGGTGTACCTACAGGTATACGTTCAAAGCGGACTTTACCAACACTTTAACCACTTCCAGTCTCTGCCTTTTCTGGAACTTTTTTCATTCACATGCAACAAAAATTACTTAGAACCCTCCAAACATTATATATATATATTTTTTCTTTTAAAGCAGAAGCCCTAGAGAATAAGTTGGTGGATTTTGCAATTTTTTTTTATGTCGAACGGTATTTGCACGATTTTTCAAACGCAATTTTTAGGAAAAAATACACTTTAGATAGTAGGTGAGGTTAATAAAAGACACAAGTCCATCAAGTCCAACCTATGTGTGTGATTATATGTCAGTATTACATTATATATCCCTGTATGTTGCGGTCGTTCAGGTGCTTATCTAATCGTTTTTTTTTTAACTATCGATGCTCCCCGCTGAGACCACCGCCTGTGGAAGGGAATTCCACATCCTTGCCACTCTTACAGTAAAGAACCCTCTACGCAGTTTAAGGTTAAACCTCTTTTCTTCTAATTTTAATGAGTGGCCACGAGTCTTGTTGAATTGTAATGCAAAAAACACAATACGTAACCCAATTTTTTTTTAGTAAAATATAAAAGATGATTTTACGGCAAGTAAATAGATACCAAACATGTCACATGTCACACTTTCAAGTCGCCCCCCCCCCCCCCCCCGAAGTCAGTCGGACTGAAATGCAGCTTTGAAATAGTGCGATTTTACAATTTCAAAGCCGTGTTCACTGTGAATGGGGGATTAATACTGTATGTGGGAAGACCTGCGTCTGCAGTGCAGAACATAGGAGATTTATTGTGCATTAAGAAAAAAAAAAAGATACAAATTTCCAGGGACAAGCCCTAAAAACTGTTGGCTAGTCCCTGGAAATAGAAACCAGCCGGGAGCTGTGATATCAGGGATGGGATTGTAGGGAAAAGTAATACTTTATTCTGTAAATGTTAAACAATCCGTTGTGATTGGCCCTTCCATTCTCAGGGCGCCCCCCCCAGGACTGTGACCTGTGCTGTCCCGCCCCCCCCCACCTCATGCAGGGAAGGGCCCCAGTTCTTAGTCGGGCCCCTCTCCATCCTCTCCGCAGAGAGATTATTGGATCTCGGAGCCATCGATCAGGAGCTGTCGGAGGATTAGGAGACGTAGATCGTAAAAATCAAAGCCTGGATTATGCGCGCTCTCCGCCGCCAGAACTGCTTTGGCAGCAAATTGTAAATTGTACGAAATGTTTCCTCCCCGCGTGCGGAGAGCCGCTCTCCTCTATATCTATCTTATTGGTTTACTGGAAGTCTCTGTAGACGCTGGCCGGGGCTCCCGGGTCCCCGCAGACCTTTATTGAAGTGGAAAAGACAGAAAAATCGCCATCATTTAAACTTCATTGTAAAACTTCTTTAACACTTAGTGCTGCGGCCAGGCAGGGAGTTCTGAATTGATCGCGCCATGCTTGCATTTTATCTTTTTTTTTATTAATCGTTTGCACTGTGATAAAAAATTGCCATTTTTTAATCATTAAATAGTCTTTTTCAACTTTTTTTTTTCATCATTTGTTATATGTCAGTGCTGCTGTTCTTCTGCGGCCCATTTGCAGCCATTTCCAGTCCACATGCACTCTAGCAATGGCTGCGTCGCATTTCCTCAGGGTTAGTTATCAGATGGTAACAACAGTGCATCATGTATGTTGAATGGGACCCTAGGGGGAGGCCATGGTTTTTTACCTGGTGGTCCAACCTTCAAATATGATGTTTTTCAAAAGCACAAGCTCTCCAGCATTATGTAGACAAACCATTTAACAATGACAGGGGTGTGACGGAACGTTCCACACTCCGCTTCAGGGCTTCCTTCAGTATATCGCTTCCTAAGCTCTGGAACACGGGACCAGTGGATCTGGCTGAGTTACCCCAAGAACCAGACAACACCAGTTTTGGCGTGAACTAGAATAAGAACTGTTTATTTGAACCAGAATACAGGATTTTATACACTTGAGGAGGAGGTTGCCCCCTTCTGATCATATTACCCTAACAATACAAACTGTAACCAGAAACATACATTAACATGAGCTAATTAACCAATCATTTACCCAGCCGAGGTGACTCAGAGGTTTGACCTTTCAGGTCAGACTTGCCGTCTTCTAGCTCACAAGACACAATACACATTATCATAAATATAAACACAGAACTCCTTAGTTATCAGATGGTGACAACAGTGCATCTAGTCTGTGTAATGTATGTTGAATGGGACCCTAAGGGGAGGCCATGGTTTTCACCTGGTGATCCAGCCTTCAAATCTGTTGTTTTTCAAAAGCACAAGCTCTCCAGCAGAATGTAGACAAACCATTTAACAATGACAGCGGTGTGACGGAACGTCCCACACTCCGCTTGAGGGCTTCCTTCAGTATATCGCTTCCTAAGCTCTGGAACACGAGACCATTGGATCTGGCTGAGTTACTCCAAGAACCAGACAACACCAGTTTTGGAGTGAACTAGAATAAGAACTGTTTATTTGAACCAGAATAGAGGATTTTATACACTTGAGAAGGAGGTTCCCCCCTCTGATCATATCACCCTAACAATACAAACTGTAACCAGAAACATACATTAACATGAGCTAATTAACAAATCATTTACCCAGCCGAGGTGACTCAGAGGTTTGACCTTTCAGGTCAGACTTGCCGTCTTCTAGCTCACAAGACACAATACACATTATCATAAGTATAAACACAGAACTCCTTCACACAATAGCAGGAGACCTACTTTCAATAAACACATTATGTCAGGGGGGCCCCAGACATCAGCATCTGCTGTGAGTCTCACAGTGTAAAGCAGTCACTATTTTTAATGAGGCAGCTAGGCTTTAATTAGGGACCCCGGGCCTAGAGTCCCCTCCAAAAGCCTCCCAAATCTGTGACAAGGGGTGCTTACAATGATCAGCTTTTATTTATGTAAATCGGGGGGTGTTAAACTCCATTTCATTGTGGGCCACATCAGCATTATGGTTGGCTTCAAAGGGCCGATTGTATCTGTAAGGCTAGATGTCCAGAGCGCCCCTCCCCACCATCGGAAGTCAAGAGTCCTCCACCATCCCTTACATCACGGTGCACCCCTCTTACCTTGTGCTGCTGCTGTGAAGAAGCTGGGGGTGGCGCTGGGAAGCAGACAGTGCAGGGTCTGGAGGAGGACCAGAGGAGGGCTGGAGTCAGCTGCCACAATTTGCTGTCCCCTCAAAATAACTCAACACACAGCTATTAAAAGAGAAGTATGTTTTTTTTGGGGGCTAATCATACTTGCCTCGGTGGATGGAGCATCAGACCAAAGCTGCAGCTGTTCCCCGCCCCCTCTGCACTGAGGACCAAGCCTCCAAACACCATTGATGGCTCGGTTCTCACTCCTCCCCGAGCAGAGAGATGCTGACTATCTGTCAGCATCGCTCCTGCTCTGCTCTTCCATGCTCATTGGAGCGCTGAGCTTGAAAATATTTTTCTATATTATTTTCTCTTTATTTTTTACATTTATTTTACATCTAATTTTTTTCTTTATTTACCACTTCCTAATTGTGCCATAGTCGGCTATAGCGCGGCTCTGTTATTCTGGGAGGGCTTTCATGGACGTCCTCCCGGAATTATGCCCTTTGCACACCCTCCTGGGGCACGCATCCGGCATGCTCTGTGATTGCTGTGTCCTTCGGACACATCCAGTCACAGATCATGGTAAAGGGCCGTTGTGATTGGCCAATCATAGCTGATCACAGCGTGAGGAGAGCCAGTAACCTGAAATCCCGACGGGGACGTGCACACAGTTAATCAGGGCACTGCAGCCCCATCAGTGGCCATCAGTGCCTCCTTATCAGTGCCCATTAGTGCCTCCTTATCAGTGCCCATCAGTGCCTCCTTATCAGTGTCCATCAGTGCCCATCAGTGCCTCCTTATCAGTGCCCATCAGTGCCTCCTTTATCAGTGTCCATCAGTGCCTCCTTATCTGTGTCCATCAGTGCATCCTTATCTGTGTCCATCAGTGCCTCCTTATCAGTGTCCATCAGTGCCTCCTTATCAGTGTCCATCAGTGCCTCCTTATCAGTGTCCATCAGTGCCTCCTTATCAGTGTCCATCAGTGCCTCCTTATCAGTGTCCCTCAGTGCCTCCTTATCAGTGCCCATCAGTGCCTCCTTATCAGTGTCCATCAGTGCCTCCTTATCTGTGTCCATCAGTGCCTCCTTATCTGTGTCCATCAGTGCCTCCTTATCAGTGCCCATCAGTGCCTCCTTATCAGTGTCCATCAGTGCCTCCTTATCTGTGTCCATCAGTGCCTCCTTATCTGTGTCCATCAGTGCCTCCTTATCAGTGTCCATCAGTGCCTCCTTATCAGTGTCCATCAGTGCCTCCTTATCAGTGCCTCCTTATCAGTGCCTCCTTATCAGTGTCCATCAGTGCCTCCTTATCAGTGTCCATCAGTGCCTCCTTATCAGTGCCTCCTTATTAGTGCCTCCTTATCAGTGTCCATCAGTGCCTCCTTATCAGTGCCCATCAGTGCCTCCTTATCAGTGCCTCCTTATCAGTGTCCCTCAGTGCCTCCTTATCAGTGTCCATCAGTGCCTCCTTATCAGTGTCCATCAGTGCCTCCTTATCAGTGTCCATTAGTGCCCCCTTATCAGTGCCCCCTTATCAGTGCCCATCAGTGCCTCCTTATCAGTGCCTCCTTATCAGTGCCCCCTTATCAGTGCCCATTAGTGCAGCCTCATCAGCACACATCAGTGAAGGAGAAAAATGACTTTTTTGCAACATTATATAACCGAAGCTAAGAAAATGTTTTTTTTTTGTTTGTTTTTCAAAATTTTCCATCTGTATTCATTTGTTTAGCAAAAAATAAAAACCCCAGTGGTGATTAAATACCACCAAAGGAAAGCTCTATCTCACAAAAAAAAAAATAATTGATGTCATATGGGTACAGTGTAACATGACCGCGCAATTGTCATTCAAAGTGCTGAAAACTGGCCTGGGCAGGAAGGGGGTGAAGGGGTTAACTTTATTGAGGCTGACAAAACCCATATGTGATCGCATTTATCAGGTGACAGGTCCTGTTTAGGGAGACACTGGGGGGCCTATCAAGCACAGATCTTGCTTGATTAGCTGCATCTTCACCTACAGCAGCCAAGCAATGATGGCGGTGATACCTGAAGTCATGTAATACACTTTGTCTCCGGGTTCTGAAGGAGGGGTTTCATGCAGTCCCAGACTCCCTGACGGAGAAGGGGGCAGGGCTTGGGGGGGAGGCAGTAGCATCCAAAACATAGTTTAAAAAAAAGGTTTTCGCTAGATATACATTTTAATTTATTTTTAAGGACAAAACTGAACTCAAAAAATGACCACAGTCCCCCCCCCCCCCCCCTCCAGTCCCCTTAAATACTTAGCTGAACCTGATCTCAATCCAGCACTATGCCCAAAAGCAGTGGCTCTCTCCGCGCTCTCCCTCCTCACTGGGCATAGCAGGAGCCATTGTCTCCTGCTGCTGTCAATCACAGCCTGTGAGGAGGGAGCAGGGGGCGGGGCCGAGCCATGCTGTTTGGGTCAATGGAGACACAGATCCCATCCCAGGAACGAGCCCACACAAGTGCCTCCATAGCAAGTAGTTTACTATGGGGCACTCCTAAGGGGTGGGGGGGAGAGATTGAAGAAGAGGATTGGAGCTGCTCTGTGGAAAACTATTAAACAGAGCAGATACAAAGGATAAAAATCCAATGTTTGTGCACCAAATGTCGTTACAAAACCAGTTATTACTTTGTAACATAGCAGTGACATCTTCACAGTGCTTTACATAGCCAGTGCAGAGAGCAGACCTGTGGGAGGGACCCAACAGGCTCCACCCGCTACAAGTTGCCTGCAGAAAACTACAGGAGGGGGCGGAGACGAGACCAGTCCCCCTGCACAAATGGAGAGAGGAGAGCTATGGGAGGGGCCCAACAGGCTCCACCCACTACAAGCTACCTGCAGAAATTTACAGGAGGGGGCGGAAACAAGACCAGTCACCCTGCACAAGGGGAGAGAGAGAGCAGAGCTGTGGGAGGGGCCCAACAAGCTCCACCTACTAAGGAAACTAGAGTATGGGGCAGAGAATAGACCAGTCACCCTGCACAAGGAGAGGGAGCAATGCTGTGGGAGGGACTTGGCAGGCTCCACCCACTATTTGCCTGCAGAAAACTACAGTTGGGGGCGTAGACAAGACCAGACATCCTGCACAAGGAGAGCATAGCTGTGGGAGGGGCCCAGCAGGCTACACCCAATACAGGCTGCCTGCAGAAAACTACAGTAGGGGGCGGAGACAAGACCAGTAACCCTGCACAAGGAGAGAGAGCACAGCTTTAGGAGGGGCCCAACAAGCTCCACCCAATACAGGAAACTGCAGGAGGGGGCAGAGAAAGACCAGTCACCCTGCACAAGGAGAGGGAGCAGAGCTGTGGGAGGGACTCGGCAGGCTCCACCCACTATTTTACTGCAGAAAACTACAGGGGGGCGGAGACAAGACCAGTTGCCCTTCACAAGGAGAGGGCACAGATCTGTGGGATGGACTCGACAGGCTCCACCCACTATTTCCCTGCAGAAAACTACAGGAGGGGTGGAGACAAGACCAGTCATTCTGCACAAGGAGAGCATAGCTGTGGGAGGGGCCTAGCAGGCTCCACCCACTACAGGCTGCGTGCAGAAAACTACAGTAGGGGGGCGGAGACAAGACCAGTCATCCTGCACAAGGAAAGAGAGCAGAGCTGTGGGAGGGACCCAGCAGGATCCGCCCACTACAGGTTCCCTGCAGAAAAGTACAGGAAGGGGAGGAGACAAGACCAGTCCCCCTGCACAAGAAGAGAGATCAGCAGTGAGCGGTCTTTATTACAGGAAGTCTCACACTGGATTATTGCACAGATCTGGAAGAAATGCACAAAGATCACCGAGATTCAAGTATTTAAACAATATTTGCTTGTCCCGGAGTTCAGCTTTAATTTTGTTTGATGTTTTCTAGAATTTGCAATTCCCCAAAAAAATAGTTTACAAAAAGTCAGAGGATTACATAAAAAAAAAACAGTTTCCCAGCATGCCCTGCCCAGCAGCTGGAGGGCTACTCTCAATGGGCGGGATGCCAGTGGCATTCCTTGGCGTTCACTGTGGATATAGCACTGCTAAGTTTTATGCAGAGTTCCGCCACAAGGTGGACACAGTGAGGGGGTCAGCGTTGAGGTGAGAGGGGGTCAGCTTTGAGGTGTGGGGGGGAGTCAGCGTTGAGGTGAGGAGGGGGGCAGCGTTGAGGTGAGGGGGGGGGTCAGCCTTGAGGTGGGGGGGTCAGTGTTGAGGTGAGGGGGGGTCAGCATTGAGGTGAGGGGGGGTCAGCGTTAAGGTGGGGGGGTCAGCGTTGAGGTGAGGGGGGTCAATGTTGAGGTGGGGGGGTCAGCGTTGAGGTGATTGAGGTGTGGGGGGTCAGCGTTGAGGTGGGGGGGGGTCAGCGTTGAGGTGTGGGGGGTCAACGTTGAGGTGTGGGGGGTCAGCGTTGAGGTGTGGGGGGTCAGCGTTGAGGTGGGGGGGTGTGAGGGGTCAGCGTTGAGGTGGGGGGGTCAGCGTTGAGGTGAGGGGGGTCAGCGTTAAGGTGGGGGGGTCAGCGTTGAGGTGAGGGGGGTCAATGTTGAGGTGGGGGGGTCAGCGTTGAGGTGATTGAGGTGTGGGGGGTCAGCGTTGAGGTGGGGGGGTGTGAGGGGTCAGCGTTGAGGTGGGGGGGTCAGCGTTGAGGTGTGGGGGGTCAGCGTTGAGGTGTGGGGGGTCAGCGTTGAGGTGTGGGGGGTCAGCGTTGAGGTGAGGGGGGTCAGCGTTGAGGTGAGGGGGGTCAATGTTGAGGTGGGGGGGTCAGAGTTGAGGTGAGGGGAGTCAATGTTGAGGTGGGGGGGTCAGCGTTGGGGTGATTGAGGTGTGGGGGGGTCAGCGTTGAGGTGGGGGGTCAGCGTTGAGGTGTGGGGGGTCAACGTTGAGGTGTGGGGGGTCAGCGTTGAGGTGGGGGGGTGTGGGGGGGTCAGTGTTGAGGTGGGGGGGTCAGCGTTGAGGTGTGGGGGGTCAACGTTGAGCTGAGGGGGGGTCAGCGTTGAGCTGAGGGGGGTCAGCGTTGAGGTGAGGGGGGGTCAGCATTGAGGGGGGGGTCAGAGTTGAGGTGAGGGGGGTCAGCGTTCAGGTGTGGGGGGGTCAGCGTTCAGGTGAGGGGGGTGGTCAGCGTTGAGGTGGGGGGGTCAGCGTTGAGGTGAGAGGGGGTCAGCGTTGAGGTGAGGGGGGGGTCAGCCTTGAGGTGGGGGGGTCAGTGTTGAGGTGAGGGGGGTCAGCATTGAGGTGAGGGGGGGTCAGCGTTAAGGTGGGGGGGTCAGCGTTGAGGTGAGGGGGGTCAATGTTGAGGTGTGGGGGTCAGCGTTGAGGTGATTGAGGTGTGGGGGGTCAGCGTTGAGGTGTGGGGGGTCAGCGTTGAGGTGGGGGGGTCAACGTTGAGGTGTGAGGGGTCAGCGTTGAGGTGGGGGGGTGTGGGGGGTCAGCGTTGAGGTGGGGGGGTCAGCGTTGAGGTGATTGAGGTGTGGGGGGTCAGCGTTGAGGTGTGGGGGATCAACGTTGAGCTGAGGGAGGGTCAGCGTTGAGCTGAGGGGGGTCAGCGTTGAGGGGGGGGTCAGAGTTGAGGTGAGGGGGGTCAGCGTTCAGGTGTGGGGGGGGTCAGCGTTGAGGTGAGGGGGGGGGGTCAGCTTTGAGGTGAGAGGGGAGGTCAGCGTTGAGGTGAGGGGGGGTCAGCGTTGAGGTGAGAGGGGGGGGTCAGCTTTGAGGTGAGAGGGGAGGTCAGCGTTGAGGCGGGGGGGTCAGCGTTGAGGTGGGGGGGTCAACGTTGAGGTGTGAGGGGTCAGCGTTGAGGTGGGGGGGTGTGGGGGGTCAGCGTTGAGGTGGGGGGGTCAGCGTTGAGGTGTGGGGGGTCAGCGTTGAGGTGTGGGGGATCAACGTTGAGCTGAGGGAGGGTCAGCGTTGAGCTGAGGGGGGTCAGCGTTGAGGGGGGGTCAGCGTTGAGGGGGGGGTCAGAGTTGAGGTGAGGGGGGTCAGCGTTGAGGTGTGGGGGGGGTCAGCGTTGAGGTGAGGGGGGGGGGGTCAGCTTTGAGGTGAGAGGGGAGGTCAGCGTTGAGGTGAGGGGGGGTCAGCGTTGAGGTGAGAGGGGGGGGTCAGCTTTGAGGTGAGAGGGGAGGTCAGCGTTGAGGCGGGGGGGTCAGCGTTGAGGTGAGGGGGGTCAGCGTTGAGGTGAGGGGGTCAGCGTTGAGGTGAGAGGGGGGTCAGCGTTGAGGTGTGGGGGGGTCAGCGTTGAGGTGAGGGGGGGTCAGCGTTGAGGTGAGAGGGGGGGTCAGCGTTGAGGTGAGGGGGGGGTCAGCATTCAGGTGAGGGGGGGCAGCGTTAAGGTGGGGGGGGTCAGGTTGGGTTCAGAGGCCAAAAGGATAGGAGACGATCGCTGCAAGGCTTAACGGAGGGCGAGAGAGACGAGCAGTCGCCTCCCCTCCCCGCCGCCCGGCACACGCAATTACTTTTTAAAATATTCCAATTTAAATGAAAATATAAAAGAGAAATTTAGAATATTTATTCTATTAGCGAAACTGCTTAGCGCGTCTCTTTTCAGAGTGTCAGAAAAGCATTCCGGTCAGGATGATGGATAGCGCCTTGTAATTGTGTGCGATGAGACTGCTGACTGCGACAGATTCCGCTCGGCGAGAAGACTTGTCAAGGCCGGGCCTAGCAAGGGGTTAACCTTATTCTCTCCAATAATAGCGCAAAGTGCTGACTCAGGAACTTTGCGCTCCTTGTTTGTTGTTGTTTTTTTTTTTTTCCTTTTTTTTTTTTTTTTTTATTTTATTTTTTTTTTATCTCACAGCCGGTCCTGAAATGGGCCCCAGAGAGACGGCAATATCCGAGCGAATCGAGTAAAAATGTTAACCTTGCTTCATAAAACAGCGGCTTGTTAGGAGTGCGCAGTCCCTGTCCTTGTGAATTATTAAACGCTTCTTTTTATTCCTGGACGCTCTCCGCAATCTTCATTACGTACCGTGTTTAATCCAGCAGCTGCCGGCGGGGCTTCAGGCGCCGCGACTTGAGGGGTTTTGGCGGTTTTCTGCCTCCTGGATAAAGCGGAGAGATCGCTGTACTGAAAAAGGAAACCCACGCAGAGACGGCGTACGTCTCGGCGAGCGCGGCCGCCTCGCGATTGTCACTCATTCGTCAGCTGGAGTCCGGACGCCGGGGCGAGGAGCCATGTGGCCGATGTCCGGTACAAAGACACCGGCGTTACAGCAGCCAAGAACGGCGCCGCAACTCCCTGCAAAACGCCATCTGGCATGGGATAGTATCGGCTCCGGTACCTTGTGACTTGTCAGCTATTGAGCAACTACAATTCCCAGCATGCACTGCCAGACTCTAAATAAACATTTAAGTGGCAAGGGACTTTTTGTTTAACAAATTTCCTAATTTATTTTTTTTTCTTTAAAGGGTAACTCCACTTTCGTTGGGGAATAAAAAAAAAAGCCTACAGCCGCTGTAATTTTCTGTATAATTCAATATGGCCACCTGGAGGCGCTCTGTACACAGATGGTATGCAGAACGCCCCCCCATTTGTAGTGAGATACTCCCAAAGGGAAATCACATCTAAAGGGATGCAGACCCCGCCACTTCCCTCATAAGAGCCCTGCAGGTGCAGCAGCTGATTGATAATACAGTTGCAGTGCGGTTCTACAGTTCTGGGAAGGCGTCCATGGTCCTCCCATGCGCCCCCTGTGACCGCTGTGATCGCAGCGGCCCTTCACCATGTGATCAGCTGTGTCCAATCACAGCTGATCACATGTAATCAGACTTGCCGGTTAACGGCAGTCCTTTTCTCACACGCTGCCTCTGTGTGAGGAAAGGAATGCCGATAACTGGTAAGCCTGAGAGTACATTGTTTACACTGAGTACTGATCAACAGAGCCCTGTTCATCAGGGCATCCTCATCGGTGCCCATCAGTGCAGCCTCATCGGTGCCCATCAGTGCAGCCTCATCGGTGCCCATCAGTGCAGCCTCATCGGTGCCCATCAGTGCAGCCTCATCGGTGCCCATCAGTGCAGCCTCATCCGTGCCCATCAGTGCAGCCTCATTCGTGCCCATCAGTGCAGCCTCATTCGTGCCCATCAGTGCAGCCTCATCCGTGCCCATCAGTGCAGCCTCATCCGTGCCCATCAGTGCAGCCTCATCGCCCATCAGTGCAGCCTCATCGCCCATCAGTGCAGCCTCATCATTGCAGCCTCATCGCCCATCAGTGCAGCCTCATCATTGCCCATCAGTGCAGCCTCATCATTGCCCATCAGTGCAGCCTCATCCGTGCCCATCAGTGCAGCCTCATCATTGCCCCTCAGTGCAGCCTCATCATTGCCCCTCAGTGCAGCCTCATCATTGCCCCTCAGTGCAGCCTCATCATTGCCCCTCAGTGCAGCCTCATCATTGCCCCTCAGTGCAGCCTCATCATTGCCCCTCAGTGCAGCCTCATCCGTGCCCCTCAGTGCAGCCTCATCATTGCCCCTCAGTGCAGCCTCATCATTGCCCCTCAGTGCAGCCTCATCATTGCCCCTCAGTGCAGCCTCATCATTGCCCCTCAGTGCAGCCTCATCCGTGCCCATCAGTGCATCCACATTAGTGCAGCCACATCAGTTCCAATCAGTGCAGCCCTTATCTGTGTCCATCAGTGCAGCCTCATCTGTGAAGAAGAAAAGTTACTTATTAGCAAAAAAAAGAAAAACTATTTTTTTTCAGAAATTTCTGTCTTTTTTTTTGTTTAGCAAAAAAAACAAAACCCCCAGCGGTGATTAAATACCACCAAAAGAAATCTCTATTTGTATGAAATGATAAGAATGTCCTATGTGTACAGTGTTACATGACCGTGTAATTGTTATTCATAGTGTGAGAGCGCTGAAAGCTGACAATTGGTCTGGGCAGGAAGGGGGTGAAAGTGTCCGGTATTGAAGTAGTTAAATTAATGTATCAATAGATGTTTTTGAGCACTTTGTGATGCGTTTTGTATGTCCAGGCAAAACTTTTTTTTCTTAGTTTTGGATTGAATGAAGGAGAGTTAGAACCTCTGTCAAGTTTTTTTTTTTTCCTGGCTACCCTACGATCTGTTGAGATCTGTTGAGGACATTTCCTGTCCTGCTGACATTTTTACTTCACAGGAAGTGAAGGGAAAATCTGCAACAGTAACAGACAGAAATAAAAAAATAATTCTTTAGTAGAGAAAGACTAGAACCCCTGTCAGATTTTTATCTCTGAATACCCGCATAAGTAGCACAGAATCTCCTATTTTTGATATCAGTATTTTGAAAGACCTTTTTATTAGTTCAGCTTACTTGCTTTTGTGAAATATTTTGTAGAAAATAAATCCAACACGTTTCGGGGGTTTGAACACTCCTTCATCAGGGCTTATGTAGTGTGTAACCTCAGGATTGACTGTCCATGTGACCTCCCGGCCTTTTCTGGCACTTTTTGTTTACATGTAACAATCAGTATTTTTTGCCAGAAATTTACTTGGAGCCCCCAAACATTATGTACATATTTTTTTAAAGCAGAGGCCCTAGGGAATAAATTGGTGGGTGATGCAGTTTATGTCACACCATATTTGCGCAGCGGTTTTTCAATCGCAATTTTTTTGGGCGCCTTAAAAAGTTTCTTTTTCATTATTTATTTTTATTTTATACACTGTCGCTATAAAGTGCCCGCATTCTCCACCAAAACTGTTGTGGAATTCAGTCATTAATTTTATTGTTATTACAGGGACTATAAATATCCCCCTGTAATAGCAATAGACAGTGAACAGGTACAGTATCTCACAAAAGTCAGTACACCCCTCACATTTTTGTAAGTATTTTATTTCTTCATTTCACTGAAGAAATGACACTATACTACAATGTAAAGTAGTAAGAGCCGGTTCACACACGGTTCCATTGTACAGAACGGGAGGAGACTTGTCAGGCGGCTAGGTCGCCTGACAAGTCTCCTCCCGTTCTGTACAATGGAACCGTTCTAATCGGAGCGACGCAAGTCGCTCTGACTTAGAAAAAGGTCCCTGTACTACTTTGGGGGCGACTTGGGGCGACTTGCATAGACTTCTATACAGAAGTCGTTTTGCAAGTCGCCGTGGCAGTCGTGTGCAGGTCGCCTCGGTGAGGCGACCTGCAAGTTGTGCCACCCCTAGTGTGAACCGAGCCTGAGTGTACAGCTTGTATAACAGTGTAAATTTGCTGTCCCCTCAAAATAACTCAACACACAGCCATTAATGTCTAAACCGCTGGCAGAAAAAGTCAGTACACCCCTAAGTGAAAATCTCCGAATTGGGCCCAATTAGCCATTTTCCCTCCCCCGGTGTCATGTGACTCGTTAGTGTTACAAGGTCTCAGGTGTGAATGGGGAGCAGGTGTGTTAAATTTGGTGTTATCGCTCTCACTCTCTCATACTGGTCACTGGAAGTACAACATGGCACCTCATGGCAAAGAACTCTCTGAGGATCTAAAAAAAAAGAATTGTTGCTCTACATAAAGATGGCCTAGGCCAGTGATGGGGAACCTTGGCACCCCAGATGTTTTGGAGCTACATTTCCCATGATGCTCCACTACAGTGCAGAGTGCATGAGCATCATGGGAAATGTAGTTCCAAAACATCTGGGGTGCCAAGGTTCTACATCACTGGCCTAGGCTATAAGAAGATTGCCAAGACCCTGAAACTGATCTGCAGCACTGTGGCCAAGACCATACAGCGGTATAACAGGACAGGTTCCACTCAGAACAGGCCTCACCATGGTCCACCAAAGAAGTTGAGTGCACATGCTCAGCATCATATCCCGAGGTTTTTACATCCGGGGAAACTAGAAGTAATGTATGCTTATCGCTTCCGGTTTTCTGTATCATAGAGGTGAACAGAGCCATTTCAGTCTCTGTTTACTTCTATGATCAGCTGGCGGAGGTGCCAGCTGGTTGCTCGGGTCTCCTGATGGAATGGGAGAGCCTTAGACAGTGGTGTCGGCCCGCTGCTCGTAAAAGCAATCCAGCGGCTAGTAAGCCACTAGTATTGCATTCACAAGAGGGGAAACCATCGGCTCTAAAAAAAAACAATATTGGGATGATTCCTGCTGCTGCAGACATCATCCTGGTATAACCACATGAAGTCCAATGACGTACCGGAATGTCGCTGGCTGTGAAGTAGCTATACTTGATAGGATTGTTGCTATTTGTATATACAGAATCAGGAATCGGGTGATATCATCAGCAAATTATTTAACAGAACCCATCTTACATAAGCCCTGATGAAGTGTACAAACCCCCGAAACGTGTTGGAATTCTTTTTCTAGCTGTTATTAGACTTTTTTCCTGATCACGCCATAACTGTTTTCTACAAACGTAGATATCTCATCGGTACAGCACAGGACACAAGCAGAGTATTCATAGACCCTGGGTTATAGGCGGGTACCTTCAGGTGATTGGACACTGGCAAGCTTTTTAGGACACACCCCCTCTGTGTTCCCCTCTATAACCCCACCCCATTCTGTGATTGATTTTTTGCTAGTGTCCTAATATGGTGGACCACTTTAAGTTTTTATTTGTCTGTGTTACAGTTGCAGATTTTCCCCTCATTTCCTGTCTGGTGAAACGGTTGTCAGCAGGACAGGAAGTGAGGGGAAATCTCTTTGATGGAGCCCCCAGATAGCAGCAGAAAACTCAACAGAAGTTCTATCCTTCCCCAATTGACCCAAAACTAGAAAAAACATTTTTTTGGTGAACATACACTATAAACAATTCTGCAGATCACTTTAATTTTTATCTGGCTTATCACATTTAAAGTAAAAAATATGCAGAAAGAAATGACAACTTCTTTTTAAGCCTAACTCCACCAAGAAGTGTCTGCAAAGAACAGGCACATCATTTACACAGTTCCCCAGGAGCCCAAAATGTTGGGGTGCTGTACAGTATTATGCAAATGTTGAGCAGATTCTATGATCAAGAGTCAGGCCAGTCCATATTGTTGCACAGAGCAGGTAAGTATCATCATTTTTTTATATTAGCAAAAAAAATATCCTGTTAGAATCAATTACATTTTTTTGATGTGACATCAAAACGCAAAATCTTTCAATCGTAAAAGATTTTGGACCATTGATCTTTGGTCTGCTACTTTTTATAACTTTTTATATATGGATCTTACACTCTGGGTCCCCTAGATTAGGGGGGGTTCCTTGTTTTTGTGGAGATCAGCCTCATCTGAACCATTGGGCCCTGTTGGAATCTGACATTCTTCGACAATGGCCCACCTAAAAGTTGACTCCAGCGCCTTAATTATTCATGTTCTCTCCAACTCTGAGGCCACCAGACATAGCTTTGGACTAATAGTGAGGGGGGAGGGGGCAATATCTGGTCAAGATTTGATCTATAGAGTACCCCAGCATCAGACTGAACTACAAATTATGTAACTGCTATTTCAGGTTCCTTCACCTGCGTTTATATCAGACTTGAACTCAGAAAAGATTTGCTGCCTTATAGGGAACATATAGAGATGATAATTGTGCCTAAGCATTACCATAAAAAAATCTAAATTTGTCTTGAATGCCTCCTGAAAATACATAAAGCGCTACCCATGCCTAGGCATTCCTGTTCTGCAGTCTCATAGCTGTATATATGTGGTGTGAGATCTAAGGCATTGCTCCCTCTGACTGCCAGTCTTGCCAGATTTGGAGTGATATTTATTAATCTCATTTTTCTCCTTGCTGGAGAGGAAACTGTACCTGAGGATCTGCAGAGCAATTCCACATTCTGTGCATATGCTCTTCCTCCACCTTTACTGTTTAACCCACCAAGATCATAAGATCACTGTTTCTGCTTACTGTTCTCCTTGCTGGAGAATAAGCTGTTCCTGTGGATCTGCAATGCAAGGATCCTCCTGTTTGTGCAGCATCCATTCTGTGAATGAGCTTCCTCCACTTTACTATTTACCCCACCAATGATCAGACCACTGTTCCTGCTCACTATTCTCCTTGCTGGAGTGGAAGCTGTACCAGAGGACCTGCAGGGCAAGGATCTTCCTGCTTCTACTTCATTCTGTGGATTAAATATCTTCCTGCTTCTGCAGCATCCATTCTGTGAATGTGCTTCCTCCACCTTTACTACTTATGTAAATGGATTAAGAACAAACATGGAATCCACTTTCCTGGGTTGCATACTAGCAACATGTATTAAAGCAGGGGTCCACCCACACCGCCAAAAAAAAAAAATATTAAAAGCCAGCAGCTACAAATACTGCAGCTGCTGACTTTTAATACATGGCCACTTACCTGTTCCAGGGTCCAGCGATGTCGGCAGGCGACGCCGAGAACCCGCACGGTTCTCGGCAGCTGCCGCCGCCATCCTAGGTGAGGGAATCAGGAAGTGAAGCGTTGCGGCTTCACTTCCTGGTTCCCTACTGCGCATGCGAGAGTCGCGCTGCGCATCGTAAGTGGTCTCCGCGCTCTCCTGGGAGCTGTGTGTTCCCAGCAGACAGCGCGAAGGGACGGGAAGAGGCATAGACTCCCATGGGAGTCTATGCCGGAAGTGGGTGCAAATACCTGTCTTAGACAGGTATCTGCACCCCCCCTCCCCCCTGAAAGGTGCCAAATGTGACACCGGAGGGGGGGAGGGTTCCGAAAAGCAGAAGTTCCATTTTTGTGTGGAACTCCGCTTTAATGATAATAACTGATTCGTCAATGAGCAAGTGTGCGAGTTAACATCTAACCGCCACTTGCGACCGGAATGACTAGACGAGATTGCTTCGCCTCCGTAGCCACCTTACCTCACTTCCGATCGGATGTTCAGTGAATGGACGCTATACACCAGACTGCCACACGCTGACGAACGACACCATCGTCTTTCCATCAGCTGATACCAGCGTCTACCTACAGGCTGAATCTTGAGGGGACGGGTTCCTACTACTACGGCCTCTGCAGCCATGATTCCGGAGTGGTGAGAGGCTCTGGGCAACTTATATTTATAACCCCCGTTCATCTCTCCCCTCATCATCCTGTATATACCCAGTAGACTTACCCCACCATTGAGCACTGTTTGGACATGCTATACCAGGACAAGGAACTGTGTAGTTCACGCATGAATTCATAGTATGCCAACAGCCAGTTTATCCTCTTCTATCCGGCTCAGTTGTCTTCTGCTCACCCAGTCACTCTACCACTGGTACACTGACACTTTGAACCCAGTATTCGCTGACAGGTCCAGCCTGCAACTCAGGCTATGGACTCCTAACTTAGCTCTATGTGCTTGACCTACTTGCTGAGGCAATCCCTCTACACTATAACCCCACAAGTCCGGTACTCGGACATACAGCTTGTGTAATTAACAATTATTGATCACTCAGGATCAAGAGCAAGCACCGCCCCCTTCTCTTTGCTGGCAGCTTCATTCCCCTCATAGCTGGTCCTTGTATGTGTGTGTATGAGTGGGGCCCTGTGGTTGGCGCCATATTGTGACAACATTGTCATTTCTGTCTGTAGGTGTTTTTATTATTGGGTATACCGGGGGGGGGGTGGCCCCATTGCTATGTTTATTTAACACTTGTAGTGGCCGTATTTTACACTTGTAATTTCAATAAAGCTATTTTCTAAATTTGACTTTCCATGGTTGATCCTCCTTATAGCTCTTCTTTGGGACATTACAGTGGAACCTCGGATTGCAAGCACAATCTTTTCCAGGAGAATGCTAATAATCCAAAATTTTCCATTGAAGTCAATGGAAACGAAAATAATTAGTTCCACATTGACTTCAATGGGATGCAATACCGCTTGCGGCCAGAGGCGGGGGGCGCCAGAGAGCCTCAGAAACGGCCGAAAAGGCCCGAGCACACTTTGGCTGACCTCGGAAAGACTCCGTTCACGAACCTTTCCAAGGTTTGCCGAGGTCAGCCGAACTGTCCTCGGGCCTTTCCGTGCATTTCCGAATGGCGGCTATTGCTATTGCTCCGGCGCCCCCCACCTCAGGCCAAAAGCGGTACTGCACACCGCTTTTGACTGAATCCTGCTCGTTTTGCGAGACAACACTCGCAAACCGAGTTAGGATTTTTAGACATACAGTGCTTGTATTGCAAAACGCTTGTTAACCGCGTTACTCGCAATCCGAGGTTCCACTGTACTTTGTTCCATTTTTTCTTTCTTCACATTTCACCTTTCACTACTTACCCCACCAATGATCCGACCACTGTTCCTGCTCACTGTTCTCCTTGCTGGAGAGGAAACTGTACCTGAGGACCTGCAGGGCAAGGATCTTCCTGCTTCTACTTCATTCTGTGGATGGAGTATCTTCCTGCTTCTGCAGCATCCATTCTGTGAACGTGCTTCCTCCACCTTTACTACTTATTTTAATGGATTAAGAACAAACATGGAATCCACTTTCCTGGGTTGCATACTAGCAACATGTATTAGGTGTCCTTTTATGAAAGTGCGGTAAAATACCGCTTTTCAGTTCTCAGGCATTCTCAGAGGAGATCGCTCTCCTCTGAGTGCCTGTTTATGAAATTGTGTAGATCGCTTCTCATGTTGAGTTGAGGAGCGATCTACAAACGCCGGGAACTCCTGAGAATGGCTCCTCTCACTGTAATCTCGTGTGATATAGCGGGATTACAGTATGAGGAACCATAAAATACAAAAGTTTAACACAAATCAGCACAATCAGCAGAACAATAATCTTCCTGCTTCTACTTCATTCATTCTGGGGATCAGTGCTTCCTCCACCTTTAGTGTTAACCCCACAAATCATCAGATCACTGTTCCTGCTGACTGTTCTCCTTGCTGGAGAGGATGCTGTATCTGAGGACCTGCAGAGCAATGATCTTCCTGCTTCTGTATCATTCATTCTGTGAATCTGTGCTTCCTCCATCTTTACTATTTACCCCACCAATGATCAGACCACTGTTCCTGCTCACTGTTCTCCTTGCTGGAGAGGAAGCTGTACCTGAGGACCTGCAGAGGAATGATCTTCCTGCTTCTACTTTGTTCATTATGTGGTTCTGTGCTTCCTCCACCTTTATTGTTAACTCCACAAATCATCAGATCACTGTTCCTGCTCACTGTTCTCCTTGCTGGAGAGGAAGCTGTACCTGAGGAGCTGCAGTACAAGGATCTCTTTGCTTCATCCATTCTTTGAAAGTGTACTTCCTCCCCCTTTATCATACAGTCATCAGGGGGCAGCTCCCTCATGAGGAAGTAAAACCCTGACTGTACAAAGATCGCCACCCTGCACAGAAGCATTGTGCAGAACAAGTCATGGTCAGTCTGTAACGGGGAAAAGGGTCATCTGCAGGAAGACCACAGGCTGGTGACTAGATCCCTGCCCTCTACTTGCCTTTTTTTGGCCCAGCTTCTACAGCACAGGTCCTCTTTATTGCTTTGCATTTAGAAGGTTGAACGTGCACACCAGCTGACATTTCCAATCATGATGGATGTGAGTGCTCCTGCAATGGCTGCTGAGAAAAGGAGAGGGAATGCAGGAGCAGGGGACACCCAGTCTTATAGAAATAACAGATGAAATGGTGCTAATAGGGGGGCGAGCAGCACAAGTCCATAAAAGCCCAACTTAAACAAATTGTCCTGTAAAGCTTTCGACAGGCTCAGTTACGGCAGCCACCCCAGAGTAGAAAGAACCCTCTGTAATCAAACATAAAGGGAGGAAGGGGGCGCCCACTAAGCGTAGCAGTCTTGAGCCTTCACATACATCCTGATGGCTGCACAGGCAGGAAAGTACATCAGTAGGACTGACAGCTGAGTTCTTGTGGAGATATGCCCTTGATCTGTTAACCCGGTGAGCTGCCAATTGTATTTTAATAAAGTGAATGATTTTAATGCTACGCTTAGTGGGCGCCCCCTTTTCTTCCTTTTTATAGAAATGAATGTAAATCTTGGATTGTTTGCACAGAGCTATCATGTTAGTGGGGAAATCAGGACAAATTATATTCCAATAGAAAATAAATACTTTGGTTCCTACACTAAAGTGGTCAGAAGTCCGTATACTTATAATAGGTGGTTACAAAACTTTGAGGCTCCTATGAGACATATTGTGATTTCTTTTTAATTTTTTTTTCATTTGTTAAAGTTGGCAATCAGCACCCACAAGCTGAGGTTGTGCGTCACACACGGTTTAACCCACGCCCGCTCAGCCCTGGCATCCCCCCCGACAAAAGCAAACGGTTAGACAAAATTGTTGGCACAGGCGAGAAAACAATTAGCGTCGGCTTGTAAAGGATTTTCTTTTAGCGTTTTCCGGCCGTGAATCACAGAATCGCCGGAGCTGCACTTTCACGGGTCGCGGTTGTGTCGGTGAACAGGAGCTGGAATAAAGATCTTGAAGAACGTTTACTTCAGTTTTGTTATGGCAATTACACACAGCAATCAATGCATTGTCTGCCTAGGCAAATTGTTTAAAGAAAAAAAAAAAAAGAAAAGAAAAACACAATCCCCTTTAGATCAACGGCACGCACACTGCCAGAATTTTAGCAAGTTTGTTGCAGAGCTGCACCTGCTTCTGTACTGGAGACTCTGAATGACATCACAGGGCGCTTGCTGATGACTAGTTGGGAGGCTTGACCTTTGTTATCACATGTTCAGCCCCAGTATTGTAATAAGGAACATTGCACCCCCTACTTCCATCTAGATGTGCATGAAATGTAATATCACCAATGTGCTGCTACTTGGGATTCTAGTGAACAACATGCATTATTATTATTATACAGGATTTATATAGCGCCAACAGTTTGAGCAGCACTTTATAACATGAGGGCAGACAATAGAGGAGGGATCAGAGGGCCCCGCTCATTAGAGCTTACAATCTAGAAGGGAGGGTTAAATTACTAAATATCATAGCTAAGCTTCTACCTTGAAGATCCATATAGAGGAATCAGGACCTCCTTCTCTCCTGCTGGAGATCCCTATAGTGATATAAAGATCTACAGTATCTGACAAAAATGAGTACACCCCTCACATTTTTGTAAATCTTTTCTTCCATCTTTTCATGTGACAACCCTGAAGAAATGACACTTGTCTACAATGTAAAGTAGTGAGTGTACAGCTTGTATAACAGTGTAAATTTGCTGTCCCCTCAAAATAACTCAACACACAGCCATTAATGTCTAAACCGCTGGCAACAAAAGTCAGTACACCCTTGTCAGAAACCATGAAATCAGACCGAGACAGAAGTACAGTTAAATCACACTTGTTTAATAATAAATGGAAAAAGAACAAACGTAGTCAAAACTTAGCCAAAGTTCAGTAACCGGAACGGATAGTCAGCCAAGCCAGAAGTCAGGGATCAATGTAGTGGACCAACATGCAGGATCCGGAGCCAGAAGGGATGTCAGCAAAGCCAGTCTTTAAACAGGAACGCAGGAGATGTTTCTTGTGGTGTTGACCAAGGCGAAGGCAGAGCTCCTCTGGACTGGACGGCTTAAGTAGGCAGGACTGGCGAGCAGGGTATCAGCAACAGTTGAGTAACTGTGGAGAGATAGGAGCTGGCAATTAGCAGACAGCTGAGCCCAACCCTGACAACCCCTAAGTGAAAATGTCCAAAATGGGCCCAAAGTGTCAATATTTTGTGTGGCCACCATTATTTTCCAGCACTGCCTTAACCCTCTTGGGCATGGAGGTCACCAGAGCTTCACAGGTTGTCACTGGAGTCCTCTTCCCCTCCTCCATGACGACATCACAGAGCTGGGGGATGTTAGAGACCTTGCGCTCCTCCACCTTCCATTTGAGGATGTCCCACAGATGCTCAATAGGGTTTAGGTCTGGAGACATCCTTGGCCAGTCCATCACCTTTACCCTCAACTTCTTTAGCAAGGCAGTGGTCATCTTGGAGGTGTGTTTGGGGTGGTTATCATGTTGGAATACTGCCCTGCGGCCCAGTCTCTGAAGGGAGGGGATCATGCTCTGCTTCAGTATGTCACAGTACATGTTGGCATTCATGGTTCCCTCAATGATCTGTAGCCCCCCAGTGCCGGCAGCACTCATGCAGCCCCAGACCATGACACTCCCACCACCATGCTTGACTGTAGACAACACACACTTGTCTTTGTACTCCTCACCTGGTTGCCGCCACACACGCTTGTCACCATCTGAACCAAATAAGTTTATCTTGGTCTCATCAGACCACAGGACATGGTTCCAGTAATCCATGTCCTTAGTCTGCTTGTCTTCAGCAAACTGTTTGTGGGCTTTCTTGTGCATCATCTTTAGAAGAGGCTTCCTTCTGGATGACAGCCATGCAGACCAATTTGATGCAGTGTGCGGCGTATGGTCTGAGCACTGACAGGCTGACCCCCCACCCCTACAACCTCTGCAGCAATGCTGGCAGCACTCATACGTCTATTTCCCAAAGACAACCTCTGGATATGAAGCTGAGCACGTGACCTCAACTTCTTTGGTGGACCATGGTGAGGCCTGTTCTGAGTGGAACCTGTCCTGTTATACCGCTGTATGGTCTTGGCCACCGTGCTGCAGCTCAGTTTCAGGATCTTGGCAATCTTCTTATAGCCTAGGCCATCTTTATGTAGAGCAACAATTCTTTATTTCAGATCCTCAGAGAGTTCTTTGCCATGAGGTGCCATGTTGAACTTCCAGTGACCAGTATGAGAGAGTGAGAGCGATAACACCAAATTTAACACACCTGCTCCCCATTCACACCTGAGACCTTGTAACACTAACGAGTCACATGACACCAGGGAGGGAAAATGGCTAATTGGGCCCAATTTGGAAATTTTCACTTAAGGGTGTACTCACTTTTGTTGCCAGCGGTTTAGACATTAATGGCTGTGTGTTGAGTTATTTTGAGGGGACAGCAAATTTACACTGTTATACAAGCTGTACACTCACTACTTTACATTGTAGCAAAGTGTCATTTCTTCAGTGTTGTCACATGAAAAGATAGAAGAAAAGATTTACAGAAATGTGACTGAGGGGTGTACTCACTTTTGTTGCCAGCGGTTTAGACATTAATGGCTGTGTGTTGAGTTATTTTGAGGGGACAGCAAATTTACACTGTTATACAAGCTGTACACTCACTACTTTACATTGTAGACAAGTGTCATTTCTTCAGTGTTGTCACATGAAAAGATAGAAGAAAAGATTTACACAAATGTGAGGGGTGTACTCACTTTTGTGAGATAATGTATATGGAGAAATCAGGAACTCCTTCCACCTGCTGTGGTGATCCCTCTTTTGACATAAAGATCTATACCAGGGATATGTAATTAGCGGACCTCCAGCTGTTGCAGAACTACAAGTCCCATCATGCCTCTGCCTCTGGGTGTCATGCTTGGGCTTGAGTCTTGAAATGCCTCATGGGACTTTGGTTATGTACCCCAGAATTCTATGTGCTTTCCCCATTGCCCAGACACTCTGCTCTTTTGCGATCATCAGAAACTTTTAGTAGCATGTTGATGAAAGGGGGAGAGGAGGGATCAGGGATAACAAAATACAAACATAATAAACTTCAACTTGAACTGCAGGTGGCATCAAACGGGTGTAAAGGAGCGTTCACCAGAGAGGGTGTGGCCTACTAAGAAGGAGTAGGTCACCCCAGCACACCCTTCTATCTGGATTATTGAAGGTGATGTATAGAGGGTTACTATGGCATGCCAAACACCAACTCATTCCTTGGCATTCCAGCTCCGGGGTTGGCGCTTCCGACTCAGCCAGACCAGAGGGACATTTTTATACTGTACGGAGTGGAGTTGTTTGGAAATGTTTTTTTTAAGAGCCCCCCCTAAGTTGAACTACTTCTGTCTACTCCGTTCCCTCCTACGTTGAAAGAGGAGGTCTAATAATCTGATGGCTCATTGAAGGTCCAGGGGCAGCTGATTTCTTGGGGTGGCAATGCTTTAAGAAGCCCCCCCCCCCCCGCACCATGTCTGATGAGTCTTTTGGACCTGGAAGACCACCCAATACTTATCCCAGTCCTGCAGGGCGCGGCGTGCGCTCTGTACACCCATCTCGGGGGCTGCGGTCTGTTTTCTTCAGGACAAGAAATAGTTAATGGTAACAGAAACCCCCCCCCCCTGATGACTCGGGGCTGGACATTGTTAGGATTTGAATGGATAAATGATTTTTGTCGCTGGAGGATTCTTAGTTAAGTGACACATGTCGGACAGCGCGGCATTAATAGAGGAGGTAACCGGATCCGGTGTAGTTAGGAGACTGTAATGATGGATGAATCTTCTCTTACTGTCAGCTGCTGCCAGCCTGTCTGTGCTCCAGGGGGCTCTGCAGGGCTCAGGATAGACCGGCACCTCTACAGATCCCGATTCATCCTTCATGGTGCCCTGCAAACAGTATATGACCGATCAGTGGTTCGCTGTTTAGTTGAGCTGAAGAGTTAAATCACCAGACCGTTTCTAGTTCCTTGGTCTACATACCTGCAATGTCCTTTATTAGGGGTTCCCAACAATCCCGTTCCTGGGTTTGCATCTGCTGTGCCCATTGTAAGAGGTTTCCACCATTCCTGAACTTCTTGGGTCAGTACTCCTGCTGTGCCCATTATGAGGGGTTCCCACCATCCCTGTGCTGAGTTCCCGGGTCTGTACACCTGCTGTGCCCATGAGGGGTTCCCACCATCCCTGTGCTGAGTTCCCAGGTCTGTACACCCGCTGTGCCCATTATGAGGGGTTCCCACCATCCCTGTGCTGAGTTCCTGGGTCTGTACACCTGCTGTGCCCATTATGAGGGGTTCCCACCATCCCTGTGCCGAGTTCCCGGGTCTGTATACCCGCTGTGCCCATTATGAGGAGTTTCCACCATCCCTGTGCTGAGTTCCCGGGTCTGTACACCCGCTGTGCCCATTATGAGGGGTTAATTTTGTTTATTGAAAAATCTTACAAACAACAACTTATATACAATAAAACCATAATAAATAAATAAAACATATTTACAAAATAATTGAATATGATTATACAAAACAAGAACATTATAAATGGTACAAACCAAAGTGCGCACAACACAATCCCTACGGGAGAGCCAGACTAAGGAACATCACCGTCACCATGCATGTAGCCTTTTATCAAAAATAGATTTCATCTTGAAAAATCTAGGGGAGTGAATCAAGAATACAAAGAAAAGCCGCACACCCCGAGATCAACAGGCAGCAACTACAGAGTCCTGATATTCCTCCGCGCCCTTATCCAGGCCTCCTGCTGCCACCTGCCTTTCTCAAGACCCCGAATCTTCCCAACCTCACCCAGAATGTCCTGCACCACCACTTCCAAAGGGAGGATTTTACTCCGAAAGGATACCTGACACCGTGCACTCCACGTGAAATAACGGACTACTAGACTAACTAAAAAAAGTGTTTCCAAATCATAATCCCGACGAGTCTGGAATGCCCCATACACCCACTTTGCATAACTCATATGGGGGAGGAAGGGTATACTCAAAGCCCTCCCAACCCTCTTGTACACCTCTATATTAAAAGGGCATTGAAGTAAAAAGTGATCCATGGACTCCACCACTCCTCCACACTCCACTCTCGAGCAGCCCCGATCACTCATGGAAAGAAACTTCAAGTTGCCCTTCACATATAGTTTTCCATGAAAGGCAAGCCAAGCCTGATCTTCATTGGGATTCTCTCCAAATTAATCAATCGCAAACCCACCCCCAAAACCAGGCTTTGGCAATCCCTCAAGGCCAGTGGCTCACAAAAAGCAGAGCTCATGATCCGCTTCTCAAGAAGTTTCCTTGGAAGAGATTTGACTTCTCCTGCTGTTACTTGCCACTGCCGAAGCATTTTCAAACACGGAGCAACATAAGCCGGGAGCTGTTCATGCTTGACCCTCAGGCTTCTCACTGGCCCACCATTCTCCCAGTCTCGCAGAAAGGGCGTAAACCAGGACTGAAAAATACCAACCCACCCAGGCGGTCTCTCTGCCAACATGTTACCAAGATTGTACTTCACAAACATCAGAGAGAAAAAGACTACAGGGTTGACCATCCCTAGACCACCCTCCCGCCTAGGAAGGCAAGTCACATTCCTTTTGACAAGGTTTATTCTGTTCCCCCATAACAACTGGAAGAAACAACTATAGATCCTGGTATAGAGAGAAACTGGCAAGATGCAAACAAAACTGACATACAGAAAAATCGGAATCAGGTAAGTCTTGATCAGATCAACCTTTTCCCTCAAGGAAAGCTGCCAACCTTTCCAGCTTGCCACCTTGGCATCGGCATTCTCCAGCCTGTTCACCCAATTTGCATGACCATAGTCACCTGGGCCGAATTCAATGCCTAGAACTCAAATTTTTTGTTGGGGCTCCGGGAAGTCATCCGGGAGAACAAAGCTCTCACCTTCCATGCCCATCCAGAAAGCTTCACACTTGTCCTGGTTGACCTTTGAACCTGATGCCTCTGCATACTGCCCTATCACTGAGACCACCTCCTGCGCCTCCGCAGTCCCAGAGATAAAAACAGAAACATCATCAGCATAGGCCACAACCTTCAAAGGAGTCTCACCAGCGATGCCCAAAGGTACCCCACAAAATGGTCCACTCTCTAGCCTTCTAATGAAAGGGTCAATTGCAAACACATATAGCAGAGGACTCAATGGACACCCCTGACGCACACCCGAGCCGACCGCAAAGGGTTGCCCGACCCAACCATTAACCAGAGGAAATCTTTCAGCTCCTTTGTACAAAATCTTGAGCCAATCAATGAAACCCCCCTCCAGGCCATATTTGTCAAGAAGGAGCCACAAGTACTCATGATTAACCCAATCAAAGGCCTTAGCCTGACCCAATGTCAGCAAAAATGTACCCCAACCAGCAGCCCTACAACGCTCCAAGGCCTCCCGGACAGCTAACACTGCTGAGAAAGTGCTTCTACCTTGGACCGAACAGTGCTGGTGGCGGGATAACAAACTGCCTGCCACTGGTGATAATCCCTAGAAGAAAATCTTTGCCAGTATCTTTCTATCGACATTAAGAAGGCTAATGGGGCGCCAATTCCTAATCATCGAAGGATCTTTACCCTTTGACAGAAGGATCACTGCAGATTGCCTCATGGAGGGAGGGAGAGAACCCTCATTCAAACAGCCATTAAAAACCTCCGCAAGGTAGAGAGCCAGGATCGTCTTAAAACATTTATAGAACTCGGCTGTCAAACCATCTGGCCCTGGAGTTTTCTAGAGGGCTAGTTTATCAATAGCCTGGATTACCTCATCTGCAGTGATTTCATCTGTCAAATTCATCAAAGGAACATTACATTCCAGTCCTGGTGTAGAGTCCAAAAAACCCAAAATCCTTGTCCGATCAAGGTTCCTTCCTCCCAGGAGATCGGCATAGTATGACCTGACAACCTCCAGGATCCCTGACCTAGACTTCGTCAGAGAGCCCGTACTGTCCCTCAGGCCATTGACCGTCTTAACTGCTACGCTCTGTTTACAGTTCTGGTAAGGGTCAGTCGAATGGTATTTCCCGTAATCCCTCTCCTGAACCAAAGAGGCGTGCCGGCCATATTGATGTCTCCTAAGGAGGAGCTTCACCTCAGAGATCGCCCCAGAATCTCCGCCATTCGAAACAAGGCAGTCAAGTTTCCTCCGCAAACGCTGGTAGGTGATATACTTATCTTGCTGCTTCTTTCTTCCTATGGCCTTGAAAAGCCCAACAGTCCGCTGTTTAACAAGCTCCCACCATTCTGACTTGCTGTTGCAAAAGTCTAGGATCGTTACCTGTGCTTGAAAAAAATCCTCAAAGGATTGTCTTACTCTCTCATCTTCTAGGAGGGCCGAATTCAATCTCCAGATACCCCTCCCCCTAGGTGGCATGTCTGGGGCATTCAGAGTCACCGATAGAATACAGTGATCAGAAAACTCCACTGCCCGACACACAGGTGCCGAAAAAGCGGAGTCTCCCTTTAAAAAAAACCTATCTATCCTACTCTGACTATTACCTCGCTGAAAAGTGAACCCGGTGCTGTCTGGGCAGCGCTTAATGTGCGCATCTACCAGACCTGCTTCCCTAACTATCGCATTAAGAAAAAGGGTGTCATAGCCCAGCTTAGCTCTGAAACCTCTCCTGTCTTTAGACCTAGTAATGGTGTTGAAATCACCTCCAAAGATAACCTGCTGGGCCGTAAAAAGAAAAGGCTTAATCTTTGTAAAGAGGCATTTCCTGTCCCACTTCATCTGGGGACCATAGATGTTAATCAGGCGCAAGTCCTGCCCCTTCACAGAGACATCTAAGACCATGCATCTCCCTATCTCTACCTCAATTACCCGCCGGCACGTTACCATACCAGAAAAAAGGACTGCAACTCCGCTGTAAGGCTCGGCCGCAAGAGACCAAAATGAGGGACCACGTCTCCACTCCTTCTTTGCCAGATGTATATCGGCCAGACTACTCAGATGGGTTTCTTGCAAAAACAAAATGTCAGCATCAAACTCGCTGAGCAAAAATAAGGCCATATGACGAGCACGTACTGATCTTAAGCTGGCAACATTAATGGTTGCCACTTTTAACAGAGTGAGAACTGCCATTAGGGTAGTTGAGGCAGCCGTTTCTTAGCCTGACTACTCCCTCTTCCTGGAGAACCAGCGCACTTTGTTGCACCCTGGCACTCATCATCCATAGAGGATGCAGAACTGAATGAGTCCCATTCATCATCGGAAAGGACCTTAAACTTATTTTCTAAAGGCAAAAGTTTAGGATTTAAGGTAACTGAACCCCCTTTTTTCCTTCTTTTGCCCCTCCTCCTCCTATCCTCCAACCACTCCATATCATCCTTAGACAAACCAGACTCAAGAGCCTCCCCACACCTATCCTCCCCTCCCCCCCACTACCACTTCCCTTATCTACCACCAGGCCAGCCTCTCCACCATCCTCCCCACTCCTCTGCACCCCACGATCCTCAATAGAAACCCTGCAGTGTCGGGGGAGGGGGGTTGGCACCACACCTGACGCACCTGCCTCAGCACCTCTTGCTGCCTCTGCAATTTTAGAAGACACAGACACAGAAGGATTGGACACATTTTTGGCCACTGATACCTTACCTACAGAAGACACGGGCACACTAGGTAAATGCACAGACTGGGGAGACACAGACACATTAGGTATTGGCACAGACTGGGGCACCACAGATTGGGGAGACACATTAGGTATTGGCACAGACTCAGATGGACTCACAGGCACCCCAGCTGCTGAGCTCCGAGCATCCTCCATGTCCATGCGGAAGAACTCTCTCATGAGCTCAGGATTGTTGTGCATTGCCTCAGGACACTGACTGTAAGGATGTCCCACCGCATTGCACAGATTGCACCTGATGATATTACAATCCTTCGCCAAATGTCCTATACCCTGACACAGAGAGCACGTCATCACTGGACAGGAGGATGCAAGATGCCCTTTATCTCCACACTTATTGCAGAGCTTTGGCTGGCCTGGATAGAAGATGGTCAGCCTGTCCCTTCCCAGGAAAGCTGAGGATGGCAGATGCTGGACGACATTGTCAACAACATTTAATTTTAGCTGCACAGACCATCCCCCCGTCCATATTCCCCGATCATCTACAATCTTTTTTAGGGGGCTCAGGACGTCTCCATACCATACCTCCTCAACCATACAGATAAATCCCCTTGTGGTATGGATTCATTGAGGACCAAAATTGTGACCATTTTAATGAGGGGCTGGCGTGATACAAGCTTTGGGATGAGCCCTTTCCAATCCGGCAGGCCCCTACACACGTGTTCATACCTCTCCCAAAATATGTCCAAAGACTCCGGACGGATAAAGGACAAATCATATTCATATGAACCTGCCTTACTGATCAGGGCGAAGATATCTGTGGGTGTAAACCCCATCTGTAGAATCTTATCCACCACTGTCCTCCTATGTGGGGGGATTCCACCGCCTTCCCATTTTAACTGCACAACATTCCTCCTTTTAAACAGGGAGGAAGATAAAACATTTTCATGCTCCCTCCCTGCTTGCTGCCCCTTCCCAGATCTTGTAGCAGCAACACCAGCATAAGTTTTTCTTACACCAGCAGCATTTGCAGTCTTGTTCTTAGACACAATCAAACCTGCTGGCAGAGAGTCTGAATCAGCTGGGATAGCAGTCTTCTGATTAGCAGAGGCAGGACCCTCCCCCTCCTCTGAACACACAGTTTTTTCCCTGGGATCAATCACAGTCATGGCTGCTGCAGACTCCTGGAAAGTTGTAGCACTACTGCACCCAGCATCTCCTCCACCATTCACAGGAACAGCCGCTGTGCCTGGTCCAGGCAAAGTCTCTGTATTGTCCATGGACCTCTCTGCAGACTGAAGCTGGCAGTTATTAGCAGATGTTATTGCATGTTGTACATTGTCTATGGGTCTGGGCTGACTGCCTGCAGCACTACAACCCTCAGCAAGCACATTGTCAAATAAAGTTCACACCATCATCCTGCACACACACTGTACCTGCACCTTGTTTCTCCACAGGTCTTTCTTCCACAGGGCTAGGAACGGCATCCATCTTCTCCTCATCATCCTGGGAAGCCACACCTGGAGGGGATTCAAGTTTATTGATAAAATCCAGCATGGCAGAACCTTCAACCTCCTGCTCAGATGTTCCACATTGCTGGGGAGTGAAGGGGACAGAGGCCTCCACCATTGAGGACTCAGCAGGGCCCACTTTCTCACTCTCTGCTGTCTGTACCTGCATCTCCTCACTGGTCTGCTCACCCTCCATGCAGGAAGCGGCTCCTCTTCTCATTTGGCTGAATCTTTCTTCATTCTTAGATTTTTCTTTAAATGCTCCACTATTCTCCTTCAGAGAACTCACCAGTTCTTTCTGCTTCCGCAGAGCTTGTTCCAGGTCTTTCAGCTCAGGCCTCAGAGCCGGTCTTTTCTTGCTGAACACTTTGGCACAAATCTGTTTTTTCTTTTTAAATTCATTTTTCAAAGCTACCAATTTCTCCTCTTCCTTCTCAATCCGCTTCAGCGTTTCAATAACCCTCCGTCTAAAGGCAGACAGGGACTTAGCTTTCCTTGGGCCAGGCCCAGTGTCGTCCACAGGCTGAGGCCTATCCAGGGGGCCTCCACCAGGGTCCTCCCCAGGATCCTGCATCACTCCTGGGGCAGAGGAGCAACTCTAGTCCCTGGTCTCTGGAAGTACAGGAGCAAAGGAACCAGCAACCTCGCACCTCGCTGTCAGGGAGTGGAATGGCAGTTTCCCACCATCCTTGTGCTGAGTTCCCGGGTCTGTACACCTGCTGTGACCATTATGAGGGGTTTCCACCATCCCTGTGCTGAGTTCCCGGGTCTGTACACCTGCTGTGCCCATTATGAGGGGTTCCCACCATCCTTGTGCTGAGTTCCCGGGTACATGAAGGGTGGAAAGGACCATAGAACACCATCACGAGGTTGGGGGTTTATAATCCTCTCTATTATTTGACCACTGGGTGTTATATTAGTTCCTGACATTTATCGGCAGACTAAAAGCCTAGTAGTTTTGCACTGTCCTGTATTGGCAGCCGGATGTGAAGGACTGTGGATCCTCTCTCTGGTTTCAGAAGGGTTAACAATCTGTCCATGTACGTTAAACACTCCATATCTGTGCCCACAACTGGACCTTTCCTGATGGCAAACGTTTTATATCATCTTTGTGAGGATGGGTTGTTTCCTGTGTTCTCACCTCTGTCAGTAGATGAGGGTTCGATCGTCTGCTGTATGCTCACATGTTGTGAAAGGAAGGATAACGGTCACCTGCATTATCTATGGACAAGTGGGGGTAGATGGCCATCTTGGAAGGTGAAGGGTCAGTTGTCTCTTATCCCTCACCTGTTAGCAGGTAAAGAGTTAATGGTCCCTTTTAACCCTTCTGCTGCCCGGGCCTTTTTTTTTGTGAGATTTTTTTTATTTTTTATTTTTATTTTTTTGCTCACTTTAAAAAAAAAAATTATATTTTAGGCCTGAAGATTACTTTAAACCCCCCCAAACAGTATATATTTTCTGGAAGCGGAGCCCCTGTAGAATAAAATGGTGGTAGTTTACTTTTTTTTTTTTATGTCACACAATATTAGAATAACAGTGTAGCAAAAAAATGTCAGTAAAGAATACACTAAAGGTAATTTTAGGACACACAAAGGCAATTTATTACCCAGTATCTATAAAATGTACAAGATGAGGTTGTGCCGAGTAAATAGATACCCAACGTGCTATATCTCAAAATGGCGTCAAACGTCAGTACCCTACACTTTCCAGCATTTTAAAAGCCCCTACAGGTCATCAGTTTAGAGTTGATCACAAATAAGGGGCCTGGAATTATTGCTCTTACTCGCTCTAGGGTATCCTCTCTACAGGTGAGGAATTAATAGTCTCGGCTATCCTCTTTCAGCAGGTGATGGGTTAAGAGTGTAAGCTATCCTCCTTTAGCAGGTGAGGGGTTAATGGTCTCAGGTATACTCTCTTGGCAGGTGAGGGGTTAATAGTTTTGGGTATTCTCCGCCAGCAGGTGAGGTGTTAATGGTCTCAGCTATCCTCCCATTAGGTGAGGGGTTATTAGTCTCGGATATCCTCCTTTAGTAGGTGAGGGGTTAATAGTCTCGGATATCCCCTCTCGGCAGGTGAGGGGTTAATAGTCTTAACCCCTCACCTGCTTGAAAGAATATAGTTGACTATTAACCCCTCACCTGCTAAAGGAGGACAGCTGAGACTATTAACCCCTCACCTGCTGGGAGAGGATACCCAAGAATATTAACCCTCACCTGCTAAAGGACGACATGCGGGACTATTAACCCCTCACCTGCTTGAGAGAATATAGTTTATAGTCCCGCATGTCGTCCTTTAGCAGGTGAGGGGTTAATATTCTTAGGTGTCCTCTCCCAGCAGGTGAGGGGTTAATAGTCTCAGCTGTCCTCCCTTAGCAGGTGAGGGGTTTATATTCTTGGGTATTCTCTGCCAGCAGGTGAGGTGTTAATAGTCTCCGCTATCCTCTCTCAGCAGGTGGGGGGTAAATAGTCTCATGTTTCCTCCAGCGTCTGAGGGGTTAATAGTGGTGGGCATCTTCTCTTAGCGCATGAGGGGTAATAGTTTCGGATATCCTTTCTCAGCAGGTGAGGGGTTATTAGTCTTGGGTATCCTCTCACAGCAGGTGAGGGGTTAAGAGTTTCAGCTATTCTCCTTTAGCAGGTGAGGGGTTATTAGTCTCGGGTATTCTCCGCCAGCAGGTGAGGTGTTATTAGTCTTGGCTATCCTCTCAGCAGTTGAGGGGTTAATAGTCTTGGGTATCCTCTCAGCAGGTGAGGTGTAATAAGTCTCCGCTATCCTCCTTTAGCGGGTGGGGGGGGGGGTTTTAGTTTCGGGTATCCTCCTTCAGCAGGTGAGGGGTTAATTGTCTTGGGTATCCCCTCTCAGCAGATGAGAGGTTAATATTCTTGGGTATTCTCTGCCAGCAGGTGAGGTGTTAATAGTCTCGGCTATCCTCTCCTTCACCAGGTGGGGGGTTGATAGTCTCATGTTTCCTCCTTCAGCGTCTGAGGGGTTACTAGTGGTGGGTATCTTCTCTCAGCGGGTGGGGGGTAATAGTTTTGGATATCCTTTCTCAGCAGGTGATGGGTTATTAGTCTTGGGTATCCTCTCACAGCAGGTGAGGGGTTAAGAGTGTCAGTTATCCTCCTTCAGCAGGTGAGGGGTTAATAGTCTCGGCTTTCCTCTCAGTAGGTGAGGGTTTAATAGTCTCGGCTTTCCTCTCAGCAGGTGAGGGGTTAATAGTCTCGGCTTTCCTCTCAGCAGGTGAGGGGTTAATAGTCTCGGCTTTCCTCTCAGCAGGTGATGGGTTAATAGTCTTGGGTATCCTCTCACAGCAGGTGAGGGGTTAAGAGTGTCAGTTATCCTCCTTCAGCTGGTGAGGGGTTAATAGTCTTGGGTATCCTCTCAGCAGATGAGGGGTTAATAGTCTTGGGTATCCTCTCAGCAGGTAAGGGGTTAATAGTCTTGGGTATCCTCTCAGCAGGGGAGGCGTTAATAGTCTCCGCTATCCTCTTTTAGCGGGTGGGGGGGGTTTTAGTTTCGGGTATCCTCCTTCAGCAGGTGAGGGGTAATTGTCTTGGGTATCCCCTCTCAGCAGGTGAGGGGTTAATATTCTTGGGTATCCTCTCCCAGCAGGTGAGGGGTTAATATTCTTGGGTATCCTCTCCCAGCAGGTGAGGGGTTAATAGTTTTGGCTGTCCTCCTTTAGCAGGTGAGGGGTTAATTGTCTTGGGTATCCCCTCCCAGCAGGTGAGGGGTTAATATTCTTGGATATCCTCTCCCAGCAGGTGAGGGGTTAATATTCTTGGGTATCCTCTCCTAGCAGGTGAGGGGTTAATATTCTTGGGTATCCTCTCCCAGCAGGTGAGGGGTTAATAGTTTTGGCTGTCCTCCTTTAGCAGGTGAGGGGTTCATAGTCTTGGGTATCCCCTCTCGGCAGCTGAGAGGTTAATCGCGGGGGGAGGGGGTGGTCTCTTGTCCTGTGTCCAGATCCTTCTCTGTTTTTACAGCCCAACCTGCCGATTGGCCGGGATCCCGCAGTGTATATAATTAGTTACCCCGGACAGGTGGGAGGCATCGAGTGACCCTCAGGAATGACCCCCCCCCCCCCTCCCAGGACAGGCCGGGCCCCTCCTCCCGTCACCTTATGTGACATGGCATTACAGCAGGGAGCAGGTTGCGGCCCGAACCCCTTCCTGGTGCCAGCTGTGCCCGCAGCCAGCACTTCCTGCCACCGCAGGCTCCATTAACCCTTCACAGGTCCATTGTGCCCCATCTGCGGCAGGGCCTGTCGGTCAGTAGCCAGACCCCCCCCCCACCCGTAAACACTACTGGGGGCCAGACAATCTCATTAACCCTTCTGTTGCAGTCCTCCCTAGTATCTCCTGGTGTGATGAGCCCCCCCTTCCTCTTTGATGCCAACATTAACCCGATCCTTCTCTGGTCCAAGGCAACTCTTATTAACTTTTCCTACTTGGTGTGTCTTCAACGCAATGACCCTCCTGTGCCTTTCTTTCCACCGTCATCTGCTTTCTGGTCTTCCCCTCATTTACCGTCTTCATCCAAGCCATGCTCTTGTTAACACTTTCCTCTCTGGTGCTGTGCTCTTTCACGGGAAGGTTGGCAGCTGCCATGGTCCCGTGGTGGCAATGTAGCTTGAGTGTCCCGGTGCAGATGTCATGGTGTACCGGTGGAGTAGAAAATATTCTTCATGAATCCAACACAACTGAATGAGTTTATTATAGATATACAGGAAACCTAATCAACATATTCAAATACCAGTGCCCACTTCTGTGTTGGATGCAGCGTTGCCCATCCCAGCAGAAAGGAGCATGTGCGACTTCCCCCTCCATGGGTGTACAAAATACGTGACGTCGCGGTTCCTCTTATCATATTTATTGAGCAGCCTGAGACCTTTATCTTGGCCTCCACCTCCAGATCTTTTATCTTACTGACCAAAGGAATGTGGACCCCTGACCATCACGCCTATACTATATGGCTTAGTAAGTAGACCCCCCTCCAACAAATTGAGTCCTGGTAGTATTTTATACACCGTCGCTATAAAGTGCCCGCATTCTCCACCAAAACTGTCGTGGAATTCAGTCACTAATTACTTTTATTGTTATTACAGGAAATATAAATATTCCCTGTAAAAGCAATAGGCAGTGACAGGTACAGTATCTCACAAAAGTGAGTACACCCTTCACATTTTTGTAAATATTTTATTACATCTTTTCATGTGACAACACTGAAGAAATGACACTTGTCTACAATGTAAAGTAGTGAGTGTACAGCTTGTATAACAGTGTAAATTTGCTGTCCCCTCAACTAGACGTATGAGTGCTGCCAGCATTGCTGCAGAGGTTGTAGGGGTTGGGGGGTCACCCTGTCAGTGCTCAGACCATACGCCGCACACTGCATCAAATTGGTCTGCATGGCTGTCGTCCCAGAAGGAAGCCTCTTCTAAAGATGATGCACAAGAAAGCCCGCAAACAGTTTTCTGAAGACAAGCAGACTAAGGACATGGATTACTGGAACCATGTCCTGTGGTCTGATGAGACCAAGATAAACTTATTTGGTTCAGATGGTGACAAGCGTGTGTGGGGGCAACCAGGTGAGGAGGACAAAGACAAGTGTGTCTTGTCTACAGTCAAGCATGGTGGTGGGAGTGTCATGGTCTGGGGCTGCATGAGTGCTGCCGGCACTGGGGAGCTACAGATCATTGAGGGAACCATGAATGCCAACATGTACTGTGACATACTGAAGCAGAGCATGATCCCCTCCCTTCAGAGACTGGGCCGCAGGGCAGTATTCCAACATGATAACCACCCCAAACACACCACCAAGACAACCACTGCCTTGCTAAAGAAGCTGAGGGTAAAGGTGATGGACTGGCCAAGCATGTCTTCAGACCTAAACCCTATTGAGCATCTGTGGGACATCCTCAAACAGAAGGTGGAGGAGCACAAGGTCTCTAACATCCACCAGCTCCGTGATGTCGTCATGGAGGAGGGGAAGAGGACTCCAGAGACAACCTGTGAAGCTCTGGTGATCTCCATGCCCAAGAGGGTTAAGTCAGTGCTGGAAAATAATGGTGGCCACACAAAATTGACACTTTGGGCCCAATTTGGACATTTTCACTTAGGGGTGTACTCACTTTTGTTGCCAGCGGTTTAGACATTAATGGCTGTGTGTTGAGTTATTTTGAGGGGACAGCAAATTTACACTGTTATACAAGCTGTACACTCACTACTTTACATTGTAGACAAGTGTCATTTCTTCAGTGTTGTCACATGAAAAGATAGAAGAAAAGATTTACAAAAATGTGAGGGGTGTACTTACTTTTGTGAGATACTGTACATCATACAAAGACATTGTAGACAATTGTGCTCCTCCAACTTTGTGGAAACAGTTTGCGGAAGACCCTTTTCTGTTCCACCATGACTGTGCCCCTGTGTACAAAGCCAGTTCCATAAAGACATGGTTTAACCAGTTTGATGAGGAGGAACACGAGTGTCCTGCACAGAGCCCTGACCTCAATCCTACTGATCAGCTTTTAATTAGAATGCTGATGGTTAGATAGATCTTCTCATCCAACATCAGCCCTGACCTCAACCCTACTGAATACCTTTGGAATCAGTTGGAATGAGCAAGGTCTTCTCAACCAACATCTGCATAAAAACACGGATGACCAGTTTGGTGTGGAGGTACTCGATAGTCCTGCACAGAGCCCTGACCTCAACCCTACTGAAAACCTTTGGGATGAATTGGAACGCAGATTGTGAGACAGGTCTTCTCATCCAACATCAGTACCTGACCTCAGAAACGGGCACAGATTTCCCATAGACATCCTCCAAAATCACAAATCTTCACAAATGGGCACATATTCATATAGACACCCCCCCCCCCTGAATATTGTAGAGAGCCTTCCCAGAAGAGCGGAGTCTGTGGTTTTGGAATGGGATATTCAATAAGCTCAGAGCCCTGACCTCAACACTACTGAACATTTTTTGAATTAATTAGAAGGTCTTTTCATCCAACATCAGTGCCTGACCTCACAAATGGGCACAAATTCCCACAGACACCCTCCAAAATCATGTCCAAAGTCTTCCCATTAGAGTGGAGGATGTTGTAGCCACAAAGGGGTTACAACTCCATATTAATGGCCATAGGAGGAGGGGGGCACCTCCATATTAATGGCCATATGAGGAGGGGGGCACCTCCATATTAATGGCCATATGAGCAGGGGGGCACCTCCATATTAATGGCCATATGAGGAGGGGGGCACCTCCATATTAATGGCCATATGAGGAGGGGGGCACCTCCATATTAATGGCCATATGAGGAGGGGGGCACCTCCATATTAATGGCCATATGAGGAGGGGGGCACCTCCATATTAATGGTCATATGAGGAGGGGGGCACCTCCATATTAATGGTCATATGAGGAGGAGGGGGGCACCTCCATATTAATGGCCATATGAGGAGGGGGGCACCTCCATATTAATGGCCATATGAGGAGGGGGGCACCTCCATATTAATGGCCATATGAGGAGGGGGGCACCTCCATATTAATGGCCATAGGAGGAGGGGGGCACCTCCATATTAATGGTCATATGAGGAGGGGGGCACCTCCATATTATTGGTCGTAGGAGGAGGGGGGCTCTTCCATATTAATGGCCATATGAGGAGGGGGGCACCTCCATATTAATGGCCATATGAGGAGGGGGGCACCTCCATATTAATGGCCATATGAGGAGGGGGGCACCTCCATATTAATGGCCATAGGAGGAGGGGGGCACCTCCATATTAATGGTCATATGAGGAGGGGGGCACCTCCATATTATTGGTCGTAGGAGGAGGGGGGCTCTTCCATATTAATGGCCATATGAGGAGGGGGGCACCTCCATATTAATGGCCATATGAGGAGGGGGGCACCTCCATATTAATGGCCATATGAGGAGGGGGGCACTTCCATATTAATGGTCATATGAGGAGGGGGGCTCTTCCATATTAATGGCCATATGAGGAGGGGGACACCTCCATATTAATGGCCATATGAGGAGGGGGGCACCTCCATATTAATGGCCATATGAGGAGGGGGGCACCTCCATATTAATGGCCATAGGAGGAGGGGGGCACCTCCATATTAATGGTCATATGAGGAGGGGGGCACCTCCATATTAATGGTCATATGAGGAGGGGGGCACCTCCATATTATTGGTCATATGAGGAGGGGGGCACCTCCATATTAATGGTCATATGAGGAGGGGGGCACCTCCATATTAATGGTCATATGAGGAGGGGGGCACCTCCATATTAATGGTCATATGAGGAGGAGGGGGGCACCTCCATATTAATGGTCATATGAGGAGGAGGGCACCTCCATATTAATGGTCATATGAGGAGGGGGCACCTCCATATTATTGTTCATATGAGGAGGGGGGCACCTCCATATTATTGTTCATATGAGGAGGGGGGCACCTCCATATTAATGGCCATATGAGGAGGGGGGCACCTCAATATTAATGGCCATATGAGGAGGGGGGCACCTCCATATTAATGGTCATATGAGGAGGAGGGGGGCACCTCCATATTATTGGTCATATGAGGAGGGGGGCACCTCCATATTAATGGTCATATGAGGAGGGGGGCACCTCCATATTAATGGCCATATGAGGAGGGGGGCACCTCCATATTAATGGCCATATGAGGAGGGGGGCACCTCCATATTATTGGTCATATGAGGAGGGGGGCACCTCCATATTAATGGTCATATGAGGAGGGGGGCACCTCCATATTATTGGTTGAATGAGGAGGGGGGCACCTCCATATTATTGGTCATATGAGGAGGGGGGCACCTCCATATTATTGGTCATATGAGGAGGGGGGCACCTCCATATTAATGGTCATATGAGGAGGGGGGCACCTCCATATTATTGGTCATGGTTTTGGAATGGAATGTCCAGCAAGTTCAGATAGGTGTGATAGTCAGGTGTTCACAAACTTTTAGCCATATAGTCTCTACAGTGAACAAGTTGCACTTTAGCATGCCTCGGCTGGCACACAGATTGTTTTAGGTTGGATGTTCTCAGTCTGTGTTTATCTCAGATTGCCCACCAATGTGATGGTGTATGGGCCTCACTTCTATCTCTACGCTGCGAGGTGGTCTGTGGTCTAGGTCCCTGTTCACTCTAGATTGTTTTTCAGCTCATTTCCTCACGCGGACTACGCTCAACATGCAGAATCACATTCTTTCTAATTGCCATTGTTCACACTTTTTACCTCACACTCTACACCATACACTCCAGAAAAGTACAAGAGATTTTTTTTCTTGAGTGTGTTCCGATGTTTTTGTCCCTAAAGATGTCAATGGACACACCTGTAAACGCATGCAGGCATGAAAAACTCCTCTCCCCTAGAATTCTCCTCCTCCAGAACACCTCTTCTCCAGAACACCTCTTCTTATCTGGAACACCTCTCCTCCTCTAGACATGCTGTACTTCTCTAGAACTGCTCTCCTCTTCTAGAACTTCTCTCCTCTTCTAGAACTTCTTTCCAACTCTAGAACACCTTTTCACCTCTAGAACAACTCTCCTCTTCTAGAACTTCTCTCCTCTTCTAGAACTCCTCTTCTAGAACTTCTCTCCTCTTCTAGAACTTCTCTCCTCTTCTAGAACACCTCTCCTCTTCTAAAACTTCTCTCCTCTTCTAGAACTCCTCTCCTCTTCTAGAACTCCTCTCCTCTTCTAGAACTCCTCTCCTCTTCTAGAACTTCTCTCCTCTTCTAGAACTCCTCTCCTCTTCTGCAAACTCCTCTCGTCTTCTAGAATTGCTCTCCTTCTCTAGAATTTCTCTCCTCTTCTAGAACTCATCTTCTCTTCTGGAACTTCTCTCCTCTTCTAGAACTTCTCTCCTCTACTAGAACTTCTCTCCTCTTCTAGAACTTCTCTCCTCTACTAGAACTTCTCTCCTCTACTAGAACTTTTCTCCTCTTCTACAACTTTTCTCCTCTTCTAGAACTCCTCTTCTCCTATACAAACTCCTCTGCTCCTCTACAAACCCCTCTCCCCTTCTAGAGATTCTCTCCTTCTCTAGAATTTCTCTCCTCTTCTAGAACTTCTCTCCTCTTCTAGAACTCCTCTTCTAGAACTTCTCTCCTCTTCTAGAACTTCTCTCCTCTTCTAGAACACCTCTCCTCTTCTAAAACTTCTCTCCTCTTCTAGAACTCCTCTCCTCTTCTAGAACTCCTCTCCTCTTCTAGAACTTCTCTCCTCTTCTAGAACTTCTCTCCTCTTCTAGAACTCCTCTCCTCTTCTAGAACTCCTCTCCTCTTCTAGAACTTCTCTCCTCTTCTAGAACTCCTCTCCTCTTCTGCAAACTCCTCTCGTCTTCTAGAATTGCTCTCCTTCTCTAGAATTTCTCTCCTCTTCTAGAACTCATCTTCTCTTCTAGAACTTCTCTCCTCTTCTAGAACTTCTCTCCTCTACTAGAACTTCTCTCCTCTTCTAGAACTTCTCTCCTCTACTAGAACTTCTCTCCTCTACTAGAACTTTTCTCCTCTTCTACAACTTTTCTCCTCTTCTAGAACTCCTCTTCTCCTATACAAACTCCTCTGCTCCTCTACAAACCCCTCTCCCCTTCTAGAGATTCTCTCCTTCTCTAGAATTTCTCTCCTTCTCTAGAAATTCTGTCCTCTTCTAGGACTCCTCTCCTCCTCTGGAAATCCTCTCCTCCTCTGGAAATCCTCTCCTCCTCTAGAACTCCTCTCCCCTTCTAGAACTCCTCTCCCCTTCTAGAACTCCTCTCCCCTTCTAGAACTCATTTCCTCTCCCCTTCTAGAACTCATTTCCTCTCCCCTTCTAGAACTCATTTCCTCTCCCCTTCTAGAACTCATTTCCTCTCCCCTTCTAGAACTCATTTCCTCTCCCCTTCTAGAACTCCTTTCCTCCTCTAGAATTCCTCTCCTCTTCTAGAACTCCTCTCCTCCCATTGCTCAGCCCAGGAAACAAATGTCTGAAGATTGATACTTGTGCAAAAACGCTTCCATTATTCCTGCAAAAAGCCCCACAAAGAAGCTTTGGAATCCATTGAAATGAGCTGTTCTCCTCAGGTGTGAGTGCAGACTGAGGCTGCGTTCACACGGATTTACAGAACACGTTCTTCCTTCCTTTACACAGTTTATGTGCTTTTTTTGAGATGAATATAGAACAGCTTCCTACACACAGCGTCTTTGCGTCACATTGGGGGCAGACATTATGAAATTGCAAAGCCCGCCAGATGTCTCCATTCAAGTTAAAAGGAACAAGCCGCCATCGCATTCTAAACACGCCGAAGGTGTTTGCAGAGCTCTACGGCCAGGAATGCCCCACTAGAAAAAACAACAACCAGGCGTTCAAAGAGCTTCAGAAATTACTTTTTAATACCTCCAAAAACCATCTAAAATGTGTCTAAGGAACCTTTCACACTTGTGCGACTTGTCCTGCGACTTGGGACTGCAAAGTCACATGACAAGTCGTATCCCAATGATTTCCAATGAGTGCCGATCATATCTGTGCGACTTCAAAGTAGTCCCTGCATGACTTTGGTCCGACTTTGATGCGAGTTGAGGGCCATAGACAAAATCACGTGACTTTCAAGTGTGAAAGGGGCCTAAAAGGCTCTTTGGCATCGATGCTTATTGTACTCAGCCAAAAAGTATTCATATGTTTCGTGATCCCAACATACAAGAAAAACGCACGCTCATCTGGAGGAGGACGCACAGACAGGCGATGCGCTTATAGATCTCAATATCTAATAGAAAGTTGCAACAGGGCTTTTGGAATAAATATACAAGATTTTTATCATAGTGATCAGGAAACAAGAAATACAACTTTTTCACAGGTTTGTAAGAAAATGAATGTGAGGGGGGCGCCCGCTAAGTGCAGCATCAATGGGTTTATTACGATTTTAAAAAGCCAAACGCAAACTCACAAATGGAGCTTTGTCTGCAGCAATGCCACATTGGATGGAAGCCGTCCACCGCCGGGAGACCCGAAAGGACCCGTTTGAGAAAGGAGCCAATAGGTGTTCCGAAACGCGTTACCTAAGCAACCAGCCCCACCCCAGGTGTGACATCACATCCTGCCTTGTGGCTCTCCTCACTTCCTGGGACAGCGGACTTGGTTTCCTCACTGGCAATACGCTGTTTGCTCTTCCGGTGGACGGCTTCCATTCAGTGTGGTGTGGCTTGCGGATAAGCTCTTCGATTTTATATTTCTGTGAGTTCGCATTTGGCTTTTCAATCGTAATAAACCCATTGATGCTGCACTTAGCTGGCGCCCCCTCATGTTCATTTTTTTTTTTGTCATTTGTTCTTGTCTCTGGTGGAGCTGCCTACTAAAGTACATCACCGTTCCTATGAGAATTTTTATGAACTCCTTATGCACTACCTATGCTACACAAGCGTGTCTTCACATATATCTAGGAGGGGGGTAGAGACTTATGTGGGGGATTAGCATTTGTTTGCGCCACGGTTTCAATTGCAGTATAACGAATGGATCCTTTGTCATCTGCTCATATTACACATCGCATTGTTTGGGGCTAATTTAAGATTTACTCCAAAAATTAAGCAAAACCGACAGTATATGCGCACATTTTATTAGGTCCATTGCGACAAAAAAAATCCACCTGGCTTTTTTTTTTTTTTTTTTTTACTATTTTTTACAAAAAAAATTACCAGTGCATTGCAAGGGACAGCTGCCTACATTTTTCCCCAAAATGATTCTTCCACCTTTGTTGTCAATGGGGCGACCTAATGTGTGTCGTGTACTAGACGGTGATATTGCACCCTCAATTTTTCTTTTTTTTAAGTGTAATGTGACTAAAAATCAAACTTTTTCTTTAGTTTTGAACCCTTATTTAAAAAGTTTGGTGCCACATCCCCATAGAACTATCAGAATAAAAAGCAACAGAAATTAAATAGGAACAGGATTTTTACGGTGCTTACAAATAATAATGAAAACCAATGATATAAAAAGATATATAACAAATTTAATGAGAATAAAGTTAAAACATAGACAGAGCCGCTTTGTTCACTGATAGTCAACAATTGATGATAGAGGTGGTCATAAGGCGAATATTCAACTTTAACAGAGGTTGCTTTTTCGTGTATTAGCCTGACATGATTCGCATTAGCTTCATCAGGGGATATACGAATATCCCTGATATCACTTTTCTGATTCGTATATCCCCTGATGAAGCTAATGTGAAACATGTCAGGCTATTATAGCTTCATCAGGAGATATATGAATATCCCTGATGATATCGCTTTTCTGATTCATATATCCCCTGATGAAGCTAATGCGAAACATGTCAGGCTAATCTAGCTTCATCAGGATATATGCGAATATCCCTGATGATGTCGCTTTTCTGATTCGTATATCCCCTGATGAAGCTAATGCGAAACATGTCAGGCTATTATAGCTTCATCAGGAGATATATGAATATCCCTGATGATGTCGCTTTTCTGATTCATATATCCCCTGATGAAGCTAATGCGAAACATGTCAGGCTAATCTAGCTTCATCAGGATATATGCGAATATCCCTGATGATGTCGCTTTTCTGATTCGTATATCCCCTGATGAAGCTAATGCGAAACATGTCAGGCTAATATAGCTTCATCAGGGGTAATACCAATATCTCTGATGATGAGGCTTTTCTGATTCGTATATACCCTGATGAAGCTAATGCGAAACATGTCAGGCTAATATAGCTTCATCAGGGGATATATGAATATCCCTGATGATGAGGCTTTTCTGATTCGTATATCCCCTGATGAAGCTAATGCGAAACATGTCAGGCTAATATAGCTTCATCAGGGGTAATACGAATATTTCTGATGATGAGGCTTTTCTGATTCGTATATTCCCTGATGAAGCTAATGCGAAACATGTCGGGCTAATATACGAAAAAGCAACCTCTGTTAAAGTTGAATATTCACCTAATGTCCACCTCTATCATCAATTGTTGACTATCAGTGAACAAAGCAGCTCTGTTTATGTTTTAACTTGATTCTCATTAAAATTGTTATATACCTTTTTATATCATTGGTTTTCATTATTATTTGTAAGCACCGTAAAAAACCCTTTCCTCTTCTCTCCATTTTCAAAATGACCTACTTGGGACGAGGTGCCAATCTTTTGGGTGTTCTACCTTGAGCCGGACATACTTCATATAAGAAATGAAATATATGTTTGAGGCATATGAACCATATCCCACCCACCTCCTTGGAACAGCCACCCCCCATACCAAAAAAATTGCATACAATTAAGTAAAGAAAAAGACAATACAGCAGCTCTAAAATACTTAAACCCCCCAAACATTTTATATATATATATATATATATATATATATATATATATATATATATATATATATATATTATAATTTTTGTTTAGCAGAACCCCTATAGAAAAACTTATTGATGGGTGTTGCAATTTTTTATGTCACACAGTATTTGCGCAGCAGTTTTTCAAATGCTGTTTGTTTTTTTTTTTTTGGAAAAAATACAATTTAATGAATAAAAAAAAAAAAAAAACAATATTTACCACAATTTTTTGAGCATAATGTAAAAGATGATGTTACGCCAAGTAAATGGATACCTAACATGTCACTTTTAATATTGGGTCTGCCCGTGAAAAAGCAGCAAACTACGGTGCTTAAAATTCTCCATAGACGTCGCTTTAAACGCCTTTTAACAGGTTACCAGTTTAGAGTTACAGAGGAGGTCTGGTGCTAGAATTCACCGTAATCACCGTGTACATATGCATGTGGGAGTGACGTATGCGTTCGCATTTGTGCGTAAAGGGGACGGGGTGCTTTAAAAAAAAAAAAAAAAGATTATTTTATTTTATACCAAAAAAATGTTTTTTTTTTTTTACACTTTATTTTTTGGGATTAACTTTATTGCTATCACAAAGGATGAACAACATCCTTTGTAACAGTATGGGCTATAGCTGCACGATTCTGTCACAAAAAAAAAATGAGAATCACAATTTTTTTTGCTTAGAATAAAGATCACAATTCTCGCGGCGTAACGTCGCCTTTCACATTATACAAACAAAATTTAAAAATTGGGCTAACTTTACTGTGTAGTTTTTTTTTTTTAAATTCATTAAAGTGTATTTTTTCCAAAAAAAATGCGTTTGAAAGACCGCTGCACAAATACAGTGACATAAAATATTGCAACAACCACCATTTTATTCTCGAGGGTCTCTGCTAAAAAAAAAAAAAATTATATATATATATATATATATATATATATATATATATATTATAATGTTTGGGGGTTCTAAGTAATTTTCTATCAAAAAATACTAATTTTAAATTGTAAGCAACAAGTGACAGAAAAAGATTTAGTCTTTAAAGAGGAGCTGCAGTCTGCTCACATAATTTGTAATAAAAACATCTTTGCCATTCTGAAGCTTCCCTCCAACCACTTTGCATATGATTTTATATATAGTGTGATTCTGTACTTGCCAAATATGCTGCAGAAATCTCCCTCCACTGAGTCTGGCTGCAGCCATTTTAATTGTGGAAGCTGCTGCCTGTTCACTTCCTGGATTTACACAGACACACAGAGGCACACCTCCAGCTCTGCAGCTCTCATTGGCCCTCTTAAGACTCACCCCCCTTCCCTTTCTGGCAAACTCTCACCAGAGTGAGAGAGAGCTGTGTATGATGTCATAAGCCTCGGCTAATGACCAGACAAGAAACAGGAAGTGGGCTGTATAAGGGATTTACTGTCAAAAAAATGTTTTACTATCCAAAGTTAAAACAACAACAAGGGCAGAAGATTTAATAGATAAAAAAAAATAACTGAAGTTCTATAGTTAAACTGACCTCATTTACAGACCGAATTTCATCCCTTTGATCTAAAAACTAAATGATACATTGTTTCTCTTTATCTCCGCCTAAGCAATGTTGTTGGCTGCCTGTTTTTTTTTTTTTTTTTTGGGGGGGGGGGTTTGTCAGCTGTGAGCAGAGAACTCTCTGCACTGAATCAAGGAAATGCTGTTTTAAGATCGTGAAGGGGGGTTGAATCGCAATCTCCATTCTTTTACGATTAATTGTGCCGCTCTAGCATGGGCCATGACAGGCCTTCTTTATGCAGAGATCTCCAAATCTATCCTCTGGCCTCCAGACGCAGATCGGTCCCATCGGCTGCTTTCCTGGTTGCTAACAGGCAGGTAAACAAGGAGGCGGAACAGGAAGTGACTACATATTCGTTGCTCCTGGTTTCCGGGATCACAGAGCGAGAGGAATGACGTCCGTTCATCTCTCTCTCTCTTTCTGTTCCGTGCAGCCAGCCCCTCAGTTGGACGGCAGAGCCCCGGGAAAGGCAGCGGCAGGAGGGGGTTGGGAACCCCTTCTGCCAACCCGCAGAAAGTCATCAAGTGGCCAAAAACGAGAAAGCGATACAATCAGTGAGCAAGAATTAGCTGCACGTCCCAGATGCAAGCACAAAAAAATAAGGAGAGTTTTCCTGTGGGGTTTTGTATTGCAGCAAACAATTCGAGGTAGTTTATAAAAATAGTTTATTACAAAAAATAGTAAACAAAAACACAGCGGTCTGTCAAGACATGAGCTCTATAACAAATACTGGAAGGCATACATAATATGCATAATTATACAGTTGTACAATGAACATTGGCGTAGTAATTGTAGAACATCATACAAGAAGAGCCCCAACGTGTTTCGACCATATATAGTAAAGGTCTTCTTCAGGGGGAAAAACACGAATTTCTAAGAAATACGTATAAATACGAGAATAATTATGCATATTATGTATGCCTTCCAGTTTTTGTTATAGAGCTCATGTCTTGACAGACCGCTGTGCTTTTGTTTACTATTTTTTGTAATAAACTGTTTTTATAAACTACCTCGAATTGTTTGCTGCAATACAAAACCCCACAGGGAAACTCTCCTTATTTTTTGTGATCAAGTGGCCATTTAGCCACTCAAATCACTTCTGATACAAACGGAGTTTCTGGCTGGAAAATGTCATACTGGGGAAAGATGCCTGGAGGTGCAAACACCATTCCTGTACAACCGCTGCCAACCGAGGATGTCCAGGAATGTCCTACAGGCAGGAAGCAGCTAACCAATTTTTAGATTCAATAAAGACATTTTCTTTTATGTATAATGGTGTTCATCGAAAAAACATTTTTTTTTCATTTTTTTAGTTTTTAGTGGAGTGGAGAGGGATTAGACTCTCTGTCAGGTTTTTATTGCGGTCTGTGTTCCCCGTTAGGCAGATTCATCCTCTCTATCTGTACTGTTTACTATTATCATTGAAAGTGAAAGTAAAAGAAAATCCCAAGTTTTAGGTTGGCCTCAGAACAGGAATAGAGGGGAAATCTTCTGATGGGGACACTAGTTCTGGTGACACCCCGGGATTTCCTCACTTTGGAGGAAGTTCCTAACCTCCTTTATTGACTGTGGCACAGAAAGTGAAGGGAAATCCCCCCCCAAATGGGACACAGACGGCAAAAAAGAACACTGACAGGGGTTAGAACCCTCCCTTTATGCTGCTGACACATTTCCGTCCTTACGGCTAAGGCGGAAATGCGTCGGCATTTATTTGTATATTGGGTCCCTTATATCCCTATGGGGATGTAATGAAGGAGATTTTATGTGCTCTGTACACCTGGATGCCAACCTCCAATAAAATGGTCCCTGGTGATCCTGCCATGAAGGTCTTTAGTTTTGGCACTTTCCAGTAAAGGGTGACAACTATCTGTTCCTGTCTCCCGATCGCGGTGGCGCAAACTTCGTGATTGTAAGGGTTTGTTTTTTTGGGGTTTTTTTCTTAAATAACAAACATATCATACTTACCTCCACTGTGCAGCTCGTTTTGCACAGAGTGGCCCCCGATCCTCATCTTCTGGGGTCCCCTGGCGGCTCTCGCGGCTCCTCCCCACATCAGATAACCACCTAGGAGAAGCGCTCTCACGAGGGGGTTACCTTGCGGGCGCGCTCCTGAGTCCAGCATTCGGCGTCCATACCCGCTGAATGTATGACTCGGCCCCGCCCCCCCCCTGTGTCATTGGATTTCATTGACGGCAGCGGGAGCCAATGGCTGCGCTGCTATCAATCTATCCAATCAAGAGCCGAGAACCTCGTGCAGAGAGAGAGCGCATCCCCGTGGGTCAAGTTCCAGGGCTTAGCTAAGTAAAAAGGTCACTGCCAGGTGTTTTTTTTCACCTTAATGCATAGGATACATGAAGGTGAAAAAACACAAAGGTTTACAACCCCTTTAAGGGGTTAAAGCAGATGATGAGGAGGCGACACAACACCTCCTCACTGCGTGTCCAATGCTTTTTGAAGAGCGATTCCCAACAAGGATCACACTTCAGAGACCAAAGCAAGTGTGAATGAGCCCTTTAAAGCAGGGGGGTAGGCAACCTCGGCCCTCCAGCTGTTTTGAGACTAAAAGTCCCATGAGACATTGCAAGACCCTGACAATCACAGGCATGACTCCTAGAGGCAGAGGCATGATGGGATTTGTAGTTTCACCACAGCTGGGGGACCGAGGTTGCCTACCCCCCCTGCCTTAAAGGGGTTGTAAACCTTCCGTTTTTTTTCATCCTATGCATTAAGGTGACAAAAACATCTGATGGGTTACAGGCCCCCCCAGCCCCCCCGCTTTACTTACCTGAGTCCTGGAAAGTCCTGTGTCGAGACTGGCTTCTTGGCTTCTCGGCTCTTCTCGGCCCGGTCTTCTCGGCTCTTCATTGGATAGATTGATAGCAGCGCGGCCATTGGCTCGTGCTGCTGTCAATCAAATCCAAATGACGCAGGGGGGCAGGAACGAGACATACAATCTGCGTCTATGGACGCAGAGTGTATGAGACGGGAGCGCGCCCGCAAGGTAACCCCCTCAGGAGAGAGCTTCTCGAGGGGGTTATTGATTGCGGGGAGGAGCCGAGAGAGCCACCGTGGAACCTCAGAAGAGGAGAATCGGGGCCACTCTGTGCAAAATCAACTACACAGTGGAGGTAAGTATAACCTGTTTGTTATTTAAAAAAAACAACAAAAAAAAACCAACCTATACAACCACTTTAAAGTATACCTAACGGCAAAACTTTTTTTTTTTTTTTTTTTTTAGTTTTGGATAGAGTGGAAAGGGATTAGACCCCCTGTCAGTTTTTATTGCTGTCTGTGCCCCCTATTGGAGAAATTTTGCCCTCTCTATTTGTCCTGTTTACCTTTATCATTGAAAGTGAAAGTAAAAAAAAAATCCCAAATTTGGGTTGGGTTTTCCCCATGAAGAGTAAAAGAGAGGAAATCTTCCAATGGGGATTTCCTCTCACTTCCTGTTTGGCTATGGGACAGGAAGTGAAGAGATATTTAAACAATCGGACAGAGATGGAGTCACAGTAAATCCTTCTTTAATCTATCCAAGATGAAAAAAATAAATGTTGGCTATAGTTCTACTTTAGGAGGAAAATCAATTCTTTCCTCTAGTCCAGGGGTCTCCCAACTGTGGCCCAGGGGCCGGGTGTGGCTCTTTGCTTGCTTTTATCTGGCCCTTGGGGCACTAGTTCATTCGTTGACACCAAGAGAAGGGGCACGATTCCTACCAATGACACCAATGATGTGGCACAAATCCTCTAAGTGACACCAAAGATGGGGCACAATCAATACCAATGACATCAACAATGGGGCCCTATGATACCAATGATGGGACCCCAATACCTACCAATGACATCAACGAAGGAGCGCAATGCCTACCCATGACACTAATAATTGGCCTAATGACACCAATGATGGGGCGCAATTCTTCCCAATGACACCAATGATGGGGCACAATTAATACCAATGACTTCAACAATGGGGCACAGTTTCTCCCACTGACACCAACAATGGGGCCCAATACCTACCAGTGACACCACCATGGGGGCCCAATGATACCAATGATGGGGCCCAATACCTACCAAGGACATCAAAGAAGGAGCGCAATGCCTACCCATGACACTAATAATTGGCCTAATGACACCAATGATGGGGCACAATTTATACCAATGACCTCAACGATGGGGCACAGTTTCTCCCACTGACACCAACAATGGGGCTCAATGATACCAATGATGGGGCCCAATACCTACCAATGACATCAACGAAGGAGCGCAATGCCTACCCATGACACTAATAATTTGCCTAATGACACCAATGATGGGGCACAATTCTTCCCAATGTCACCAATGATGGGGCACAATTAATACCAATGACTTCAACTATGGGGCACAGTTTCTCCCACTGACACCAACAATGGGGCCCAATGATACCAATGATGGGGCCCCAATACCTATCAGTGACATCAACGAAGGAGCGCAATGCCTACCCATGACACTAATAATTGGCCTAATGGCACTAACTATGGGGCACAATTCCTATTAATGACACCAACGATGGGGCAGGGCCACGAATCCTCTGACACCAAAGATGGGACATTGCTTACTCTAACTGATGCTGAGACATTTTCTACTCCTGATGGCAACAGACCGCCCCCCCCCCCCTAAAGTCTGAAGGACAGTAAACTGGCCCTTTGTTTAGAAAGTTTGGAGACCCCCTGCTGTAGTATATCCACCGTCTCTGACACTATACTGTATGTTATATGTGGCCCTTTTGAGATGTCAGGGGCCACAATTGAGGTCCCCAATATTTACTACGTTCACTGCCATGGGGGGGGGGTCTCTGTAGCCCTCGGGGCCCCCCTGTGTGTACGTTCTCCTCTGGAAGGGTCTGATTTGTATACATGAGAGTATTTGGCTGAGGAGTCGCTACGCTAATAATGAAGACATCTGCCAGGAGTTTCTTCCCGGCATTTTTGGCCGGAGCATCCCCTCACTAAGCTGATAGATGTCTTACACTAATTAAATAATTAAAAAGTAATCAATCACATTTGACATGGTTTCAGCACCGCCGGAGCTTCAGGGATGAGATTTATTTATTTATTTATTTATTGCTGGTTGTCCTCCTCCTCCTCCTCCTCCTCCATATGGTGGAGGCTAATATTACAGGGACACCCAGAGTTTGGCAAATTCAAGTTCTCCCCGGATTATTAACCCCGTCGTCATGAAGCCGTTTCATACTTTCCAAACATGAAGGGGCTGTTGCAAGTCTTTGCTCTTGTTTTTCTGCTTTGGGGTATTGTGGTTGTTTGAAGCATCACTCCATCCCAAACAGCGATTGTAAACATTACAAACAGTGATTGTAAAGGATCGTTTTTTATTTTTTTAAAACTAACAAACATGTCGTACTTACCTCCGCTGTGCAGCTCGTTTTGCACAGAGTGGCCCCGATCCTCCTCTTCTGGGGTCCCTCGGCGGCTCTTGCGGCTCCTCCTCACATCAGATAACCCCCCAGGAGAAGTACTCTCCCAAGGGGGGGGTTACCTTGCGGGCGCGCTCCCGAGTCCAGCCTTTTGCGTCCATAGACACGAATGCTGGACTCGGCCCCGCCCCCCCCCGGCACCCACGTCATTGGATTTGATTGACAGCAGCGGGAGCCAATGGCTGCGCTGCTATCAATCTATCCAATCAAGAGCTGAGACCCCGTGGAGAGAGGGAGAACGCGTCCCCGCCGAGGAGATAAAGGGGCTCAGGTAAGTGAAATGGGGGGGGGGGGGCAGGTGAAAAAACACTAGGGGTTACAACCCCTTTAAAGGATATATAGAGAAAGCTGGCACTCCAGTGCAACAGCTACAGTGAGGGGGAAAAAAGTATTTGATCCCCTCTGCTGATTTTATACGTTTGCCCCACTGACAAAGAAACGATCAGTCTCTAATTTTAATGGTCGGTTTATTTTAACAGTGAGAGACAGAATAACAACAAAAATATCCAGAAAAACACATTTCACAAAAGTTATACATTGATTTGCATTTTAGTGAGTGAAATAAGTATTTGATCCCCCTATCAATCAGCAAGATTTCTGGCTCCCAGGTGTCTTCTATACAGGTAACGAGCTGAGATTAGGAGCACTCTCTTAAAAGGGAGTCCTCCTAATCTCAGCTTGTTACCTGTATAAAAGACACCTGTCCACAGAAGTAATCAGATTCCAGTCTCTCCACCATGACCAAGACCAAAGAGCTGTCCAAGGATGTCGGGGACAAGATTGTAGATCTACACAAGGCTGGAATGGGCTACAAGACCATCGCCAAGCAGCTTGGTGAGAAGGAGACAACTGTCAGTGAGATTATTTGCAAATGGAAGAAACACAAAATAACTGTCGATCTCCCTCGGTCTGGGGCTCCATGGAAGAGCTCACCTCGTGAAGTTTCAATGATCATGAGAACGGTGAGGAATCAGCCCAGAACTACACAGGAGAATCTTGTCAATGATCTCAAGGCAGCTGGGACCATAGTCACCAAGAAAACAATTGGTAACACACTACACCGTGAAGGACTGAAATCCTGCAGCCCCCGCAAGGTCCCCCTCAAGAAATCACATGTACAGGTCCATCTGAAGATTACTAATGAACATCCGAATGATTCAGAAGAGAACTGGGGGAAAGTGCTGGGGGTCAGATGAGAACAAAATCAAGCTCTTTGGCATCAACTCAACTCAGTGTTTGGAGGAGGAGGAGGAATACTGCCTATGACCCCAAGAACACCATCAAACATTGAGTTGGAAACATTATGCATTGCGGGTGTTTTTCTGCTAAGGGGACAGGACAACTTCATTGCATCAAAAGGTCGATGGACGGGGCCATGTACCGTCAATTCTTGGGTGAGAACCTCCTTCCCTCAGCCAGAGCATTGAAAATGGGTCGTTGATGGGTATTCCAGCTGGCTCAAGAAGAAGCACATTAAGGTCCTGGAGTGGCCTAGCCAGTCTCCAGACCCTAATCCCATAGAAAATATGTGGAGGGAGCTGAAGATTCGAGTTACCAAACGTCAGCCTGGAAACCTTAATGACTTTGAGAGGATCTATAAAGAGGAGTGGGACAAAGTCCCTCCTGAGATGTGTGCAAACCTGGTGGCCAACTACAAGAAACGTCTGACCTCTGTGATCGCCAACAAGGGTTTCTCCACCAAGTACTAAGTCATGTTTTACGAAGGGGTCAAATACTTATTTCACTCATTAACTACGTCACGCAAATCGGCGTACCCGTACGTCGGTACTTTGACGCTAAATACCGGGGTTATGGCAGCAGCTAGTTGCCATAACCCCGGCATTTTCGGGAACGCCGTGCATTTCTCTTTAGGATCAACATGGTCTCCGTGGCAGATTCGCCGCAAGATCACTTTTACCGCTGCGCTCTGGTCGTCTCCGGACCCGCCGGTAGCGGCAGAAACGATCTCGTCCTCTCCCGTGGATGCTAGGCTGCCGACTGAGGGGAAGATGGCCCCCACTCAGCTCCATGGCTTGGGAGGGTGGAAGCGACGTCAAACGTCACTTCCGCCCATAGCTCCTAAAGTAGAAATGTATTTATTTATTTTTATTTTTTTTTTTTTTTACATTTTAGTGTAAATGTGAGATGTGATGTCGTTTTGACCCCCCAGATCTCATATTTAAGAGGACCTGTCATGCTTTTTTCTATTATAAGGGATGTTTACATTCCTTGTAATAGGAATAAATGTGACCCAGAAATTAAAAAAAAAAAAAAAAACTGTGTCAAAATAAAAAACTAAAAGTAAAATAAGAAAAAAAAAATTTTTTTAAGTTCTCCGTCCCGACGAGTTTGTGTGCAGAAGCGTACGCATAAGTGAGTAGCGCCCGCATATGAAAACGATGTTCAAACCACACATGTGAGGTATCGCCGCGATCGTTAGCGCGAGAGCAATAATTCTAGCCCTAGACTCCCTCTGTAACTCAAAACTGATAACCTGTAGAAATTTTTAAATATCGCCTGTGGAGATTTTTAAGGGTAAAAGTTTGTCGCCATTCCACGAGCAGTTTTAAAGTGTGACATGTTGGGGGTATCAATTTACTTGGCATAACATCATCTTTCACAATATAAAAAAAAGGGCTAACTTTACTGTTGTCTTATTTTTTAATTTAAAAAAAGTGTATTTTTTCTAAAAAAAAGTGCGCTTGTAAGACCACTGCGCAAATACGGTATGACAGAAAGTATACTAGAGAATTAAACTACCAGACAGTTTCTTGTATTTTTGGGGGACTCTATTAGAGAGATCTCTGTGCTGAGTTCCTGGTTCTGCAGACCTGCTGTGCCTATTATGAGGGGTTCCCACCATCCCTGTGCTGAGTTCCCAGGTGTGTACACCTGATGTGTACATTATGAGGGGTTCCCACCATCCCTGTGCTGAGTTCCCGGGTCTGTACACCCGCTGTGCCCATTATGAGAGGTTCCCACCATCCCTGTGCTGAGTTCCCAGGTGTGTACACCTGATGTGTACATTATGAGGAGTTCCCACCATCCCTGTGCTGAGTTCCTGACTCTGCAGACCTGCTGTGCCTATTATGAGGGGTTTCCATCATCCCTGTGCTGAGTTCCCAGGTCTGTACACCCGCTGTGCTCATTATGAGGGGTTCCCACCATCCCTGTGCTGAGTTCCGAGGTCTGTAGACCTTCTGTGCCCATTATGAGGGGTTCCCACCATCCCTGTGCTGAGTTCCTAGATCCACACACTTGCTGTGCCCATTACAAGGGTTCCTCATCACCCTTGTGCTGAGTTCTTGAGTTTAAACGCCTGCTGTGCCCATTATGAGGATTCCCACTACCCCCTGTTCTCAGTTCCTTGCTCTGCATGCCTTCGGACAGACTCTTTAAGCCTGCACTTATTCACAATAGTTTGAATTTTCCCATATAATATACACTGTGTGTGTAAAGGTTTGTGGACACCTGAGCATCATACTTCCATTCGAGCTTGCTGGACACTCTATTCTGGAACAATGAAAATGATTATGGAGTTGTTCCCCCTTTGTGTCTATAACACCCTCCACTCTTCTGAGAAGACTTTCCACAAGATTTTGAAGGGTGTCTATGGGAATTTGTGCCCATTTATGAGGTCAGGTACTGATGTTGGATGAGAAGACTTGGCTCACAATCCAGTTCATGCCAATAGTGTTCAGTAGGGTTGAGGTCAGGGTTCTGTACAGGATACTCGAGTTCTTCCACACCAAACTGGGTCACACCAAGTCTTTATGGAGCTGGCTTTGTACACATGGCACAGTCATGGTGGGACAGAAAAGGGTCTTCCCCAAATATTACCACAAGAGTACAATTGTCTACAATGTCTTTGTATAATGTAGTATTAACTGTACCATTAACTGGAGACACCTGAACTCCACCATTTGGAGGAGGTTCCACACATAAAGAATAGCACTATGGGTTTTATAAAGTTATTACCATTCTGGCAATTTAGTGAAATCGAGTGAACTCTCTGATAGAACTGTACAAAGGAAGAGGAGGGGCCACGGACCTGGAGTGGGAGGAGTAATAGCTCTAGAGGGGGATGAGTCACTGTCCTGACACATGCATCTGTGTACATTTCAGCTTGAGCTACTGAGCTCTATAAGTGAGGAGCTAGTGAGAATTTCAAAAAGTAAATGATTGCCTATGTTCTAGGCAATGTTGGACTGTAGAGCTGAATTCATTGTATCTTAGAAGATGTTTTAGGAGGTATTTATCAGACATCAAAAGTGAGTGGAGTGTGCCCTTTGTTCTCATCCTGCATGATGATTTCCCCTATTTGCAGTAATCATGTCTGTTTCCCCGCAGTGTAAGAAGAAGCACACGTTGCTGTGCCCGCACTACGCCCGGAATGGCACCTGTCCGGATGGAACCAAGTGCAAATTGCAGCACCGCCAAAAGAAGAGGCGAGCAGAAAGCCAAACACCAGAACACCCGCCGCTAAGTTCTAAGCAAAGGCGGAAATCAAAGGAGGATTCTGGGTAAGAAAAGAAAACTGATGACCCCCACCCATCAAATCTAGGCATTCATTGTGAAATGTAGGGTGATGATGATCAAATCATTTGGAGACCTTTGTGTAAGAGACCTCTAGTGTCAGCTGTTCATTGGCTTTCTATAAAGAAAAGAGAACATGACTGAGGCAGGTGTCCGAGAAGACTGAGGAAAGCGTTCCGAGAAGACTGAGGAAGGCGTTCCGAGAAGACAGAGGAAGGCGTTCCGAGAGGAAGGCGTTCCGAGAGGAAGGAGGAGGGCGTTCCGAGAAGGTGGAGGAAGGCGTTCCGAGAAGGTGGAGGAAGGCGTTCCGAGAAGACGGAGGAAGGCGTTCCGAGAAGAAGGAGGAGGGCGTTCCGAGAAGGTGGAGGAAGGCGTTCCGAGAAGGTGGAGGAAGGCGTTCCGAGAAGGTGGAGGAAGGCGTTCCGAGAAGACGGAGGAAGGCGTTCCGAGAAGAAGGAGGAAGGCGTTCCGAGAAGGTGGAGGAAGGTGTTCCGAGCAGGCTGAGGAAGGTGTCTGAGAAAGCTGTGGAAGGTGTCCGAGAAGGCTGTGTAAGGTGTCCGAGAAGGCTGTGTAAGGTGTCCGAGAAGGCTGTGTAAGGTGTCCGAGAAGGCTGTGTAAGGTGTCCGAGAAGGCTGTGTAAGGTGTCCGAGAAGGCTGAGGAAGGTGTTCCGAGAAGGCTGAGGAAGGTGTTCCGAGAAGGCTGAGGAAGGTGTTCCGAGAAGGCTGAGGAAGGTGTCTGAGAAGACTGTGTAAGGTGTCCGAGAAGGCTGTGTAAGGTGTCCGAGAAGGCTGTGTAAGGTGTCCGAGAAGGCTGTGTAAGGTGTCCGAGAAGGCTGTGTAAGGTGTCCGAGAAGGCTGTGTAAGGTGTCCGAGAAGGCATTGTAAGGTGTCCGAGAAGGCTGAGGAAGGTGTTCCGAGAAGGCTAAGGAAGGTGTCTGAGAAGACTGGTTGAACTAGATGGACTTGTGTCTTTTTTCAGCCAGACTAACTATGTAAGAGAAGACTGAGGCCTTTCCCAGAGAAAAGTTGGGGCTGTTCCCAGAGAAGACTGAGGTCATTCCCAAAGAAAGCTAAGGCCGTTCCCAGAGAAAACTTGGGTCAGGTCCCAGAGAAGACTAAGGCTGCTTCCAGAGAACATGGAGTCCACTCACAGAAGACTGAGGCAGGTCCCAGTAGTGTACTGCTGTGTCGGATGTCTCACCATCTGTTGTTCTCTGGAAGGTAACAGTTCACTATCCTAAATGAAACCTCTAGCCAAAGTAATCTGCCACATCCTGAGAAACTTAAAGTACTAAATGAGGGGGGGGGGGGTTCTATTCTGTGCTCCCCCTGCTACCACTCACATGATCATTTGCCATTGGATCGCGTCTTTAGTTTAAAAGGCATTAGTTTGGCCAGAGCTGGCCAGTCAAGAGCTCCTTATTATCTGATGCTCCCCTTTACCTGAGATCATTTGACTGGTGGCTGCTGTGGGTTTTTTGAAGGAGTGACATGATCAGGATGGGAAGTGGGGTTTAGTTTGCCTAAAGTATATGCCTAGGTTATGTGTCCTATATAGGGAATGTCCGTAGTCTCTGACCGTCTCCTGTAGTATGTCTGCAGTCTCTGACCATCTCCTGTAGTATGTCTGCAGTCTCTGAACGTCTCCTGTAGTAGGTCTGTAGTCTCTGACCGTCTCCTGTAGTAGGTCTGTAGTCTCTGATCATCTCCTGTAGTAGGTCTGTAGTCTCTGACCGTCTCCTGTAGTAGGTCTGTAGTCTCTGATCATCTCCTGTAGTAGGTCTGTAGTCTCTGACCGTCTCCTGTAGCCTGTCTCCAGTCTATGATAGTTTTCTGTAGCATTACATTAACTGAATGTTCTGTGTGGCCTTTTGGTGACATCAGGGCTGCACTTGAGGCCCCTATATTAGGTAAGTTGGCCATCACTGGTTTATCGGCACGCCTTATAAGATTTTTTTTATTCTGTAAAGGGCTTTGAAAATGTTTTCTAAATGTCTAAAAGGCATCTCCGTGGTTTGATGAACTTGGCAATAAAGAGAGCCACCCATGTGTTGGAAGCCTGCAAAGTAATACTAATGTATCTTCCCCAATGTCTGTGTTTATTTCCTGCAGAGACCAACCATCAGCGGAGGGTCCTGGTCATGTTTCTTCCTGTGATGATGGGCATTCTGATGACTGCAGAGGGCTGATCAGTTGTCCTTCCTTCATCTCCCTGAGCTCTTCCCATAGCAGTGAATCTACGCCCCCTTCTGGAAGGAGGAAACCCGCCGAGGACACAGGTAACGGCCTCTCCGAACTATACAACTCTACTGTTATCTATAATCCTCCTTTCCCAACATTAACTGATGTACCATATACTTTATGAAAAAGTCTCCTGTTCTCTTTGTATTGCTTCCTTTATGTGAAATGCCTGGTGTTCCTGCCAGTCCCTCTGCTTTCCTATCAAAAACTGTCCACACTAGACTTGAGAGCACAGCGTGGGGAGTTCTCTATGCTATGCTGGGAACTCAGCCTGCTCTCCTCCAATGATTAGACTTGTCCTGACGCTCCCCCTCTGCACAGCCATTTACTAGGAAGACCAGTGTACTACTGTCCCCCACCCCAGGCTCTTATGCAGCTGAGAACAGAGGGAATGTGATCACTCAATAAAAAAAGGGAAAAACTTATTTATAATTTTTTTTTTTATATCTATACAAAAATATTTTACCTTTCATTTTTATTTTAACCATTTGTCTACTGGGCATCCCCCCACCACCCTTCCTGCCCAGGTAAATGTTCAGCTTTTAGCGCTGTCGCACTTTGAATGACAATTGCGCGGTGCAGCACTGTACCCAAATGAAATTTTTATCATTTTTTCACACAAATAGAGCTCACTTTTGGTTTTATTTAATCACCGCTGGGTTTTTTATTTTCTGCTAAACAAATGAAAAAAGTGCGAAAATTTTGAAAAAAAAAAATTTCATAGTTTGTTATAAAATTTTGCAAACTGGTAATTTTTCTCCTTCACTGATGGGTGCTGATAAGGCTGCACTGTTAGGCACTGATAGGCGGCACTGATAGGCGGCGCTGATGTGCTCTGATAGGCGGCGCTGATGTGCTCTGATAGGCGGCGCTGATGTGCTCTGATAGGCGGCGCTGATGTGCTCTGATAGGCGGCGCTGGTGGGCTCTGATAGGCGGCGCTGATGTGCTCTGATAGGCGGCGCTGATGTGCTCTGATAGACGGCGCTGGTGGGCTCTGATAGACGGCGCTGGTGGGCTCTGATAGGCGGCGCTGGTGGGCTCTGATAGGCGGCGCTGGTGGGCTCTGATAGGCGGCGCTGGTGGGCTCTGATAGGCGGCGCTGGTGGGCTCTGATAGGCGGCGCTGGTGGGCTCTGATAGGCGGCGCTGGTGGGCTCTGATAGGCGGCGCTGGTGGGCTCTGATAGGCGGCGCTGGTGGGCTCTGATAGGCGGCGCTGATGAGGAGACACTGATAGGTGGCAGTGATAGGCAACACTGATGGTCACTGGTAGGTGATACTAAAGAGGAGGCACTGATAGGCAACACTGATTGGCACTGATAGGCAGCACTGATTGGCACTGATAGGCAGCACTGATTGGCACTGATAGGCAGCACTGATGGGCACTGTTGGGACTGCGCTGATAATCAGGACACTTTATCGAAAGAAAGGCTGGTATCCGGCTTTTGTTTACATCTGTGATATTGGACGCAGCTGATCATATGGTAAAGGGCTGCTGTGATTGACCCTTTACCCAGATCTGTGATCAGCAGAGTCCTAAGGACTTGGCGATCACAGAGCGCACGACGATCACAGGAGGACGTCCCAGCAAAGTAAGCCCCCCGCTGTAGGTGTCATTTGGCTATAGCGCCGGCATGAAGGGGTTAAACTGAATGGATTGTTTTACAAAGCGATCATTTACATTTTAATGCAAAGAATGCATTAAGGTAAAAAATGTTAAACCACTTTCATAAACCTTAAAGGGAGCAAATAAGTTCATTGTTGGGGTTCATGTACACCTTTATAGTTTATATTTAGACAGCGAAGCAACTCCTGTAGATGTTTGTTTCCATTCGGAGTGCATGGAATGTGTATGTGCGACGGCAAGCAGGGTGCACCCTGACACTCACACACCCTACATATGGCGGCCGAGGATTCTGTGTTGAGAATGAGATCCCATCACAGTAACCAAACTGTCAAAGACAGCTCCCAGTCGGAGAGATGGATTCCTAATCATGTGACCACTGTGACAGCCAATCGCGGTGATCGCGTGATCAGGAAGACCCTGTTAAAGAGCTGCCAGAAGGAAGGCAGGAAAAAGTTTAAGTCTGAGGTGTCTCTGGGCTTCCTGATCACATGGATTGGCTGTTACTGTGATCATGTGACTGGGTAGCCAGTCCTACCAGCTCCTGACTCTGTGACCAGGACCTACCGGTGACAGCGCGGTCACAGTGCTGGGGGGGGTGACTGTTTAAAGGTTTTTTTTTTTTTAGTACAGACTGCACATGCACAGCTCAGCTTACATTGTCGGCATGGTCCCTGTGTGCTGGGATGACGGACTTCTGCCTAGGAGGTACATCATCTCAATCAAGCCAATGGAGATGCCGAAGACCGGCACTGGGGAAGAAGTTGCCGTTGCCGGTGAGGAACTTGGACTGTTAGAGAGGAGGTGCATTTAGTTCCAATGGAGATGCTGAAGGAGATGCCGAAGACCGGCATTGGGGAAGAAGATGCAGATGCCGGTGAGGAACCTGGACTGTTAGAGAGGGAGGTGCCTTTAGTTCCACTTTAATGCCTGAGGAGCTATTGTGGACATCAGGGGCTGTCAATGACAGCAGGGTCACAGTGCTGGGGGTGGGCCGATTAAGCGTGCCCCCCGTAGAAAACAGGGGCGCATCTATGTGGCAGCATGGAATAAGGTCCACCTCCTGTGTATTGCTGGTGGGGAAAGGGTTAATCAAAGCCTCCATAGGGGAGGTGGAGGTGAGCGGGGGCCCTTATGGCGCTCTTCCCGGTGACAGACGCTCCTTTCCATATCACATAGAATATGTCCTTTACTTTATGAAGGAATCGGAGGCCTCGGCTCTCACCCCTCATAGACCCATAAATAAGAAATAAGACACAGTTTGAGATTTCTTTGGAGTTCACCTCTAAGTTTGACTTCACCTCGAGAGAGCGGACCGTCGGCTCCTGCGCTGGGAGCGCGCGGCTCTCGTCTTGTTCGCCATATGTCTGTCTTATAAATAATTGAGGTGGCAGCGCGGTGGAATTCAGCGAGAGCCTCCGAGCTTCCCAGAAAAGTGCCCCCCCCCCCCCCCCCCCCAAGGCTCCGAGGAAGGTCAGCTTCGCTCCACTTATCCGCCTGGCACAGCGTCTCGATCTGGGACTCCTAAATCGCCGGGATCTCTGCGGGAACGTGGCTGCTCTCATTCTTTTAATGTCGGAGCGTCTTACTACCAACAGACAGCTGGGGCAGGGTCCCACGTGTGCCCCAACCCGCCCCCCCCACGCATTTCCCTAGACTGGCGTGATTGGCGCCAGTCAGGCCATGAAAGTAGCCATAAGTTTTAATGTCACGACAAGTCAAACTTTTTAACCTGAAAATCCTGTTGCGGAATGAGAATTAGGTTAAAGTAGAACTGAAAACAAAGTTGGGTGCAAGCAATGGGTGTACCTGGGAATCTGGACTGAAATGGCTTACTCTGATTTCACTGCACACTGTGAGCTTCTTACAATGTACATTACAACCCTGCAGCAAATCTGATAGAGCTCCGCCTTATTTCCTGGTTGGAGGACGTCCAGCATTATCAAATAGGCGTGCCAGGGACACTCATCCCGGCCTGACTGTCCCTGGCCCCACCCCCTTTCATTCATTGGATTTCAGTTCTTTCAATCGTGAAGGCTCAGCATTACCTAGGGCAATCCATATGCAAATACAACCTGCCTAGGAACACCCATACCTCCAGACTGACATCCACCCATCAAGGCATTTTGATATTTGCATAACTCCTCCCAAGATTCAGCCCACTACTTGCATAAGGGTGCTTCAAGAGGAAGAAGTTCAGTCACCATCTTTAGTGGCTCCACCCACTCCCTGTCCAGCGCCGCCATTATGGAACATGCATAATGTCAGAAGGGGGCTCTGTGCTTCTCTATGTAGTTCCGGCAGATCATGGCTGGTGGGAGGAGCCAGCAAGGATGCATTACATAGCTTCCTGAAAAACATCACAGTACCTTGTGATGGAAACCTGAAAATGACCCGAAGCCCCGCAGCACATTTACACACATGAAGGGAGGTGGTAGGGGGGGGGGACACAGAAAATTGCGGCAATACATGGGATTCACACTGCCCCAGTTGAAGGCCATTAGGCCGAAACGCGTCAGTCTCGTTCCCCGCATTGCTTTTACTTTTTTGCTTTGTCTGTGATCACATTTTAGCGGTCATCTGCAACAGATGTTTGTATATTTTTAACAAGATTAAACATCTTTATTTTATGACCTGCACCATAGGGAGCCTTTTTTCTTTTTTCACATTATGGTTCCAATGCGATAAAGTACAATTTTGTCGCTGGTTCTGGTGTTCACACTTGAGATCCAAGGAATAACTACATGGAGGATCCCTTTGAGCTCTGGATATCTGGTAGTGCCACACCAGGGATTCACTCCTGTTGACTGATCGAACGTCTGGATTCAGATCGATTTCTCTAAAGGTTCTATCTACATCAAAGTTGGTTCCTTCGATGCCCATCTGGCCCTTGGCCAATACAAGCCTGTTTGACCCACTGTTGTACGACAGGTGCACCTTGTCTGGTAAGAAGTACCGTATATACTCGAGTATAAGCTGACCCGAATATAAGCCAAGGCACCTAATTTTACCACAAAAAAAACTGGGAAAAAATTATTGACTCGAGTATAAGCCTAGGGTGAGAAATGCGCAGCTACTGGAAGTGGAAAAGAGGGTCGTCAATGCCCATTTGCAGCCTCACTGTGCCCATCTGCAGCCTCACTGTGCCCATTTGCAGCCATAGGTCCCCCGAACTTCAAACTCAGTAGTTAAGGGTTCCTAGATACCCCCTAGCTGCAGCCAAAATTTGGGGTTTCTTGACCCAAAGGGTCCCGAAATGACATTGCTGCAGGTGGACACAGTTGACCGACTTTGGGGCCCCATATCTCGGGGCCACTTAGTGCTAGGAACCCCATTTTGGTGTGCAAACCCAGTGGAACTAGCACTACAACATACCCAAAGCTGGGGTTCCTCTCACCAAGTGGCCCTGAGATACGGAGCCCCAAAGTCGTTGGGAAAATGTCAAGCACTTTTCTGCAGCAGAGAATGGCATTTTCCGTACCTAGTTTGGGGCCCAGTATCTCGGGGCCACTTGGTGCTAGGAACCCCAGCTTTGGATATGTTGTAGTGCTAGTTCCACTGGGTTCCTAGCACCAAGTGGCCCCGAGATATGGGACCCCAAAGTCGTTTTGGGAAATGTCTCTGCTGCAGAAAAGTGCTTGACTCGAGTATAAGCCGAGGGGGGCATTTTCAGCACAAAAAAATGTGCTGAAAAACTCGGCTTATACTCGAGTATATACGCTATTTATCTACAATTTTCCATCAGACAAATCCATATCCGGTTTTGAATGGGCTTTACAGCTACTTTTTTGTTTGCACCATTTCATCACTTGTTATTGAGGAATTAACAACAGTCTTCTCATCGGACATATGCCCTATGAAGTTTTCTCACACTTCTTCACTCAGTGATTGGACTTTTATATGTCATAAATATTGTTGTTTTGTCTATTGGTTTGTGTTTACAGCACTTTATCACCATTTATTTTTACACACCTGTCTTTCTCAGCGCTACACTTTTGTATATTTCATTTAATACATGGGATTCACGCTGGCAGCGCATGCGCAATACAACATCATTCATGGGCATTTTGGCATTAGGTGGGCAAACACAGTGCCACCAAATGATGATAATATAAAGGCAGACATAACAATACATGGGGAGCAATAGTGGCAATACACGGGCCACAAATGGGTAATTGTGTGGGTAAGAAGCATTAGTGGTAATATATGGGTATTCGGTGGTCAGTCTTCACAATACATGGGCAATAAATGAACAGTGGTGGGAATACATGATCAATAAAATACACAGGCAAAAACTGGAACCTCATCTACTCACCTACAGGGGGGGGGGGGGATAAATATTTGATCCCCTGCAGATTTTGTAAGTTTGCCCACATACAAAGAAATGAAGGGTCTATCATTTTTATCATCAAGAAAGGGGATAAAGGGAAGGACATGGACCTTTGGGCCAGGGTGTCAACTGGGTAGGTCAATGGTAGGAGTTCCGACTCATCCAAAGTGAGGATGGAGTTCACCAATAGGGACCAATAAAGGATTCAAAACGGGCAGAGGGTGAGGAAAGATCTAAAAAATATGGGTCCGTACCCTCAAGAAGAGAGGTGGGAACACACAGCGGAGTGATACGCTTTATTGAAAAATACACACAAACAATTGGTAAACATTCACAAAAGATGGCAAAAAGGTTACATAGTTAGTCAGGTTGAAAAAAGACACAAGTCCATCCAGTTCAACCATAAAAAACAAAAAACAACAAAAAAAAACAAAACAAAAAAAAAAACAATAAAGGTTACAATAAATCAATAGGTTTAAAATGACAACATTGTCCTTCTAAAAACACGCATGCCCGCCATGCCACTTCCATCCATACAAGACTCTAAACAGGTCAGTGAAGATAACACGTGAGGAGGGGGGTCTAAAGGTGTCTTGGGAAACCTGTGGGGCACCTGTGACTGTATGCTAGGTGCCTACCTTGAGAACATCCAGGCCCGCTATATGCCCCGTATCATCACTATTCAGTGCTTAGGAGGAGGTCCGTGGCGATCCAGCATACACATACAGCAGTGGACGTGGTATCCAGGTTCTGAGTTCCTGTGGTATTCACCAATTCAAAGCCACTGCTGTCTATACAAATCCATCAATGGGCAGAAACAGAAGGGCTCGAAAACCTATCATTTTTTATCATAGGTGTATTTTAAATGATAGAGACATTAATATCAACTAAAAATCCAGAAGAAACACACGATACAAATGTTATAAATGGAGTTGCAGTTCAGTGAGTAAAATAAGTATTTGATCCCCTTCCAAACAACCATAATTCTGCCCCCCCCCCCCACAGACTGGCTCCAGTAGGTGCTCATGTATTACACAGATTAGTCCTGTCAATGTAAGAAGGAGCTCCTAACGACAACTCGTTATGTGTATAAAAAAATTTTTTTTTAAAGTTTTTCTTTCTTTCTATTATAAAAGTTTGTAAGTAAGTACATTTTCTCCTTCACTGACGGGCACTGATAAGACTGCAATGATGGGCACTGGTGAGGTAGCACCAATGAGGTGGCACTAATAATGGGCACTGATAGGCTGCACTGATGGGTACTTATGAGTGGCACTGATGGGCACTTATAGGCTGCACTGATGGGTACTTATGAGTGGCACTGATAGGTGACACTGATGGGCACTGATAGGTGGGCACTGATGGGTGGCACTGATGAGGAGACATCTGGCAGACATTCGTAGTGGGCACTGACTGGCACCATTTTTGGGCACTGATTGGCATCTTTTAGGGCACTGTGTGGCATCCCTAGTCATGGGGGGTATACCTGGTCATCCATGTGTGGTGGGGGCCCTGGTGGTCCTGGTGGCATTCCTAGTGGTCCAGTGTGGGCATCCGCGGGGGGGGCTGCACTGATAAACAATCAGCGCAGACCCCCCCCCCCCCGTCAGGAGAGCCACTGATCGGTTCTTCTCTACCTGCGTCTGTCAGACACGAGTGAGAAAAAGCCGATCAACGGCTCTTTCAGTTTACACTGTGATCAGCCGTGATTGGACACAGCTGATCACATGGTAAAGAGCCTCCATTAGAGGCTCTTTACTGCGATCGGTGTAGCGGTGTGTCAGACTGGGGCGCGTGCTGGCAAATACTTTGCTGGACGTCATATGACGCCCAGTCAGGATAACTGAACCACCGCCCGGCCATCATTCTACTATAGGCTGGACGGGAAGTGATTAAATACCTGACATGTCATAATGTATCGCCGCACACGGTCGGGGATGAGAGCAATAATCCTAGTCCCATTATTTATGGTTCACTCTAAACTGATGACCTGTAGAGGCATTTAAAGTGTCACCTTTGGAAAATATTGGGTACCGAAGTCCGTCGTCGTTTCATGGGTTCTGATTAACCACTTAGGACTGGAAAGGATTTGCCCCCTTTAATGACCAGGCCATTTTTTGAGATTCGGCACTGCTTCGCTTTAACTGACAATTGCGTGGTCGTACGACGTTGTACCCAAACAAAATTGACGTCCTTTTTTTCCCACAAGTAGAGCTTTCTTTTGGTGGTATTTGATCACCTCTGCGTTTTTTTTTTTTTTTTCTTTGCGCTATAAACAATAAAGCGACAATTTTGAAAAAAAAACACTATTTTTTTACTTTTTGCTATAATAAATATCCCCAAAAAATGTAAAAAAAAACAAATTTCTTCATAAGTTTAGGCCGATATGTATTCTTCTACATATTTTTGGTAAAAAAAAAAATCACAATAAGCGTATATTGATTGGCTTGCGCAAAAGTTATCTACAAAATAGGGGATAGATTTATGGCATTTTATATTTTTATTTTATTTTTTTACTAGTAATGGTGGTGAACAGTGATTTTTTAGAGGGACTGCGACACTGCGGTGGACACATCGAACACTTTTTTGGGACCAGTGACATTTATACAGCGATCAGAGCTAAAAATAGCCACTGATTACTGTATACATGTCGCAGGCACGTCTTCAATAGTTACTTTCACCAAATTTTGGTTCTAAGGTGGGGGACCTCCCACACCTCTGCTCCCTCAGTGGGTATTCTTCAGTGTGACTCCTTGTAAAGACATATTAGGTGATGCGGTATCCCCCTTTGGAATACGAGTGGCCAAAGAACACTTGGGATCATCCAACCGATTTTAGAGGAACTCTGGTTAGAAGATTTTCCATTTATACCCTTTATTGCAAACCAAACCCCCTGAGGAAGAAATTGACTATTCAGGTCGAAACGCGTTGTGATCCCCTATACAACAGACATTCGATACATAATGCTGTGTATAATTTTATGTTTCCTTTTTTTGTGTACTTTTGAATGGCAATATATCCCCCTGACCAGAGCTCATATTTTAATGGCAATGTGTTCATGTTAAGATGACAACTTTTCAATAAAGAACCCTTTTTTTTTTAACAATTTATTTCTTTAATCTACTAGCCCTGCTGCAGAAAAACCCCACCGGGGGAACCTTACCATATTGTATCTCAATCGGGGCGGCAGCATCAATATCACTCACAACATGTGTCTTTCCCTTGGAATGACTGCTATTTTATTCTCCATGGTCTCTGCCTTTAGAAAATACATGTTTTCAGTGATCTTGCACGGTGATTGTACTGCACTGTTTCTCGTTCTGTGAGCAATCCAGTGTCAGGCTCTTATTGGTTGTCCAGTGCTGTGAAAAAGTATTTGCCCCCGTCCTGATTTTTTATTTTTTTTTGCATATTTAACATAAAGCCTCATCTTTTTACAGTTATTCTAGCTAATAAACTTCTAAACACCATATATCCTGTACTGCTTAATCTGCACCCTCATTGATATTTATTTTTCAGAACTCACACAATTTGTGCTTCTGAGTACTACACCATCCTGCTTTCAGGACTACATGTCCCAGGAGCCTTTGTGGCAGCACACATGTCATCCCCATACACTTATAAACAAGCTGACCCTGAGGGCGGATACATAGCTGAAGAAATCAAACTTTGTGCTCCGCCTCCCAGGCATGCCCATTCCCCGCCTCGTCTGTGCTTCCAATACAACCAGAACTGTCAGTCACTGCACAGGAGGCGCTACATGGGCGGGGCTTCTGTTGTAGTGAAGATAGAGCTTCTGTATGTGATGATCTGCAGGGAGGTGGTGCAGAGGTGGGGCTGCGATGTCTGATGTCGGGGATGCTTGTGGGTGCGGGCGCAGGCATCATTGGGAACGCTAGGATGCAGTCTGACATGGAAATTTATAGATAGGCAACTCCTATCCTCATATTGATTAGTGGTTCTAAATGAATAATAACTACTGCAGTAGGGAACAGACACAAAAGATACACTCAGCATCTTTCCAAATAACTGTTCTGTTTATTATGACGCAATTGAAGGTTTTTATACACATGTAGGTATCACATTAATATTACAATTGTACTTGTATGGTAACAAGGGGCGTAACATAGGCAGGCTAATTCTAATCAGGACTCGAAAGAATGTAAACATGTACTGAAAACATTATTAGTTCTATTATAAAATAGAATACAGTTATATACAGAACCTACAAATTTCCTTTACAAGTCCTATACCTGGGAGTGTGCACATGCAGGCGCCCAATCCGATTGGCACAGGATAGGGGGGCACTTAGCAAAGGGAGATTGCCGGAAGTTGAGAAAAAGCAGCCATAAAAAAAATACTATAAAGGCGCGGCTTCACAACAAAAGGTTAGGCTTATTGCTTAGATATATTTATAAGGAGCGTATATACTCGCCGGCCACTTTAAGGTACATCTTGCTAGTAGCGGGTTGGACCCCCTTTTGCCTTCATTCTTGGTGGCATAGATACAACAAGGTGTTGGAAACGTCCCTCAGAGATTTTGCTCCATAGTGACCTGATAACATCACGTAGTTACATAGTAAGTGAGGTTGAAAAAAGACACGAGTCCATCAAGTCCAACCTATGTGTGTGATTATGTGTCAGTATTACATTACATATCCCTGTATGTTGTGGTCGTTCAGGTGCTTATCTAATAGTTTTTTTAAACTATCGATGCTCCCCGCTGAGACCACCGACTGGAAGGGAAGTCCACATCCGTGCCGCTCTTACAGTAAAGAACCCTCTACGTAGTTTAAGGTTAAACCTCTTTTCTTCCAATTTTGGTGAGTGGCCACGTGTCTTGTTAAACTCCCTTCCGTGAAAAAGTTTTATCCCTATTGTGGGGTCACCAGTCCGGTATTTGTACATTGAAATCATATCCCCTCTCAAGCGTCTCTTCTCCAGAGAGAACAAGTTCAGAGCTCACAACCTTTCCTCATAACTAAGATCCTCCACACCCTTTATTGGTTCAGTTGCTGCAGATTTGTCACCTGCACATCCATGATGCCAACCTCCCATTCCACCACATCCCAAAGGTGCTCTATTGGATGAGATGTGGTGAGTGTGGAGGCCATTGGAGCTTTGTGACCTCATTGTCCAGTGGTGAGATGATTGGAGCTTTGTGACATGGTGCATTATCCTGCTGGAAGGAGCCATCAGAAGATGAGGACACTGTAGTCATAAAGGGATGGACATGGTCAGCAACAATACTCAGGTAGGCCGTGGTGTTTAAATGTTGCTCAATTGGTACTAAGGGGCCCAAAGTGTGCCAAGAAACTATTCCCCACACCATTACACTCCCACCACCAGCCTGAACCAGTGATACCCCATCCCCCACACCATTACACCCCCACCACCAGCCTGAACCGGTCATACCCGATCCCCCCACACCATTACACCCCCACCACCAGCCTGAACCGGTGATACCCCATCCCCCACACCATTACACCCCCACCACCAGCCTGAACCGGTGATATCCCATCCCCCACACCATTACACCCCCACCACCAGCCTGAACCAGTGATATCCCATCCCCCACACCATTACACCACCAGCCTGAACCGGTGATATCCCATCCCCCACACCATTACACCCCCACCACCAGCCTGAACCAGTGATACCCCATCCCCCACACCATTACACCCCCACCACCAGCCTGAACCAGTGATATCCCATCCCCCGCACCATTACACCACCAGCCTGAACCGGTGATATCCCATCCCCCACACCATTACACCCCCACCACCAGCCTGAACCAGTGATATCCCATCCCCCACACCATTACACCCCCACCACCAGCCTGAACCGGTGATACCCCATCCCCCACACCATTACACCTCCACCACCATCCTGAACCGGTAATACCCCATCCCCCACACCATTACACCCCCACCACCAGCCTGAACCGGTGATAGCCCATCCCCCACACCATTACACCCCCACCACCAGCCTGAACCGGTGATAGCCCATCCCCCACACCATTACACCCCCACCACCAGCCTGAACCGGTGATACTCCATCCCCCCACACCATTACACCCCCACCACCAGCCTGAACCGGTGATACTCTATCCCCCACACCATTACACCCCCACCACCAGCCTGAACCGGTGATACCCCATCCCCCACACAATTACACCCCCACCACCAGCCTGAACCGGTGATACCCCATCCCCCACACAATTACACCCCCACCACCAGCCTGAACCGGTGATACTCCATCCCCCACACAATTACACCCCCACCACCAGCCTGAACCGGTGATACCCCATCCCCCACACAATTACACCCCCACCACCAGCCTGAACCGGTGATACCCCATCCCCCACACCATTACACCCCCACCACCATCCTGAACCGGTAATACCCCATCCCCCACACCATTACACCCCCACCACCAGCCTGAACCGGTCATACCCCATCCCCCACACCATTACACCCCCACCACCAGCCTGAACCGGTGATAGCCCATCCCCCACACCATTACACCCCCACCACCAGCCTGAACCGGTGATAGCCCATCCCCCACACCATTACACCCCCACCACCAGCCTGAACCGGTGATACTCCATCCCCCCACACCATTACACCTCCACCACCAGCCTGAACCGGTCATACCCCATCCCCCCACACCATTACACCCCCACCACCAGCCTGAACCGGTGATAGCCCATCCCCCACACCATTACACCCCCACCACCAGCCTGAACCGGTGATACTCCATCCCCCCACACCATTACACCTCCACCACCAGCCTGAACCGGTCATACCCCATCCCCCCACACCATTACACCTCCACCACCAGCCTGAACCGGTGATATCCCATCCCCCACACCATTACACCCCCACCACCAGCCTGAACCGGTGATACTCCATCCCCCACACCATTACACCCCCACCACCAGCCTGAACCGGTGATACTCCATCCCCCACACCATTACACCTCCACCACCAGCCTGAACCGGTGATACTCCATCCCCCACACCATTACACCCCCACCACCAGCCTGAACCGGTGATACCCCATCCCCCACACAATTACACCCCCACCACCAGCCTGAACCGGTGATACCCCATCCCCCACACCATTACACCCCCCACCACCAGCCTGAACCGGTGATACCCCATCCCCCACACCATTACACCCCCACCACCAGCCTGAACCGGTGATATCCCATCCCCCACACCATTACACCCCCACCACCAGCCTGAACCGGTGATACCCCATCCCCCACACCATTACACCCCCACCACCAGCCTGAACCGGTGATACTCCATCCCCCACACCATTACACCCCCACCACCAGCCTGAACCGGTGATACCCCATCCCCCACACCATTACACCCCCACCACCAGCCAGAACTGGTGATACAAGGCAGGATGGATCCATGCGCCAAATCCTGACCCCACCATCTGAATGTCGCAGCTGAAATCCAGACCCATCAGACCAGGCAACGTTTTTACAATCTTCTATTGTCCAATTTTGGTGATCCTGTGCCGATTGTAGCCTCAGTTTCCTGTTATTAGCTGACAGGAGTGGCACCCGGTGTGGTCTTCTGCTGCTGTAGCCCATCTGCTTCAAGGTTTGATGCGTTGCGTGTTCAGAGATGGTATTCTGCATACCTTGGGTGTAACGAGTGGTTATTGGAGTTGTGGTGTGGTGATGTGGTGGAACGGGAGATCGGCATCATGGATGTGCAGCCGACAAATCTGCAGCAACTGTGTGATGTTATCATGTCACTATGGAGCAAAATCTCTGAGGAACGTTTCCAACACCTTGTTGTATCTCCACCAAGAATGAAGGAAAAAGGGGGTCCAACCCGCTACTAGAAAAGTGTCCAGTGAATGTACATCATAATAATGTTGCCAATGAATTAGGCTGGCGCTCCCCTTTAATCCTGCTATGTAAGTCACACTGGCAGGATGCGGAGGGTTCCTTCGTTCACATCCCCTCCCCCGTAGATGTGCGGAGCAGGCACTAGTAATGTAGAATTAGCCATGTTAATGCAGGTAAATGTTTTCCCAATACTCACCGAGCTCCGGGGGCTTCAGCTTCTCCTCAGCGTCATTCTCTCTAATGGGTTTCATTTGCATCAGATCCGAAGAATCCTATTAGCAGGGTGAGGGGGGTCATTGACTGTACAAGTAAATAAGTGCCGGCCTTAATGCTCCGATATATGCAATTCATTTCCTATTGAACACTCTGAAGGTGGCTTTTCTCTTTGATGTTTAAAGCTGAACTCCTAGATGCAATTCTGTATTCACCGGTCATTATAGCGATTGTATGTTCAGTGCCTTGAAAAAGTATTCATACCCTTTGAAATTTCCCACATTTTGTCATGTTACAACCAAAAACGTAAATGTATTTTATTGAGATTTTATGTGATAAACTAACACAAAGTGGCTCATAATTGTGAAGTGGAAGGGAGATGATAAATGTTTTATAAAATTTTTCGCAAATAAATATGTGAAAAGTGTGGGGGGGGGGGGGGGGGGCATTTGTATTCAGCCCCCTTTACTCTGATACCCCTAACTAAAATCTAGTGGAACCAATTGCCTTCAGAAGTTACCTAATTAGTAAATAGATTCCACCTGTGTGTAACTTAATCTCAGTATAAATACAGCTGTTCTGTGAAGCCCTCAGAGGTTTGTTAGAGAACTTTAGTGAACAAACAGCATTGTGAAGGCCAAGGAACACACCAGACAAGTCAGGGATAAAGTTGTGGAGAAGTATAAAGCAGGGTTAGGTTATAAAATAATCTCCCAAGCTTTGAACATCTCACGGAGCTCTGTTCAATCCATCATCCGAAAATGGAAATAGTATGGCACAACTGCAAACCTACCAAGACATGGCCGTCCACCTAAACTGACCGGCCGGGCAAGGAGAGCATTCATCAGAGAAGAGCCAAGAGGTCCATGGTAACTCTGGAGGAGCTGCAGAGATCCACAGCTCAGGTGGGAGAATCTGTCCACAGGACAACTATTAGTCGTGTTCTCCACAAATCTGCCCTTTATGGAAGAGTGACAAGAAGAAAGACATTGGTGAAAGAAAGTCATAAGAAGTCCTGTTTGTAGATTGTGAGAAGCCATGTGGAGGACACAGCAAACATGTGGAAGAAGGTGATCTGGTCAAATGAGACCAACATTGAACTTTTTGGCCTAAAAGCAAAACGCTATGTGTGGCGGAAAACTAACATGGCACATCACCCTGAACACACCATCCCCACCGTGAAACATGGTGGTGGCATCATGTTGTGGGGATGATTTTCTTCAGCAGGGACAGGGAAGCTGGTCAGAGTTGATGGGAAGATGGATGGAGACAAATACAGGACAATCTTAGAAGAAAACCTGTTAGAGTCTGCAAAAGACTTGAGACTGGGGCGGAGGTTCACCTTCCAGCAGGACAACGACCCGAAACATCCAGCCAGAGCTAACGAAGAAGGAAGAGGGGGGTTGGGACTTTATATGAGGCATCGAACATTGTTGTACAAATGCCTCCATCCCTGTTACATGAAAAATATGGGGAAGGTTTGGGACTTTGTATGAAGCATTGCAGCCAGGGAGATGACACGACAAGAGTGTGTCTGGTGGTAAATTAGCAAAATAGAACCACGTATGTTACATAACGATACATATGTGATTGCGCTCGGGGCGTGACCTTGATGCGTAGCGGGACGCCTGCCCAAACCCCCCCGCGTCACCAGAAGGAAGAGAGGGAGGGGGAGGACCCCCCTGGAGCGCATCGCAGCACCAACAGCCGGACCAACCAGCCCAGCACACCACAATCCAGAACATACGATCTGCATAGTATAGGGCAGTGGTGATGGTGAACCTTGGCACCCCAGATGTTTTGGAACTACATTTCCCATGATGCTCAACTACACTGCAGAATGCATGAGCATCATGGGAAATGTAGTTCCAAAACATCTGGGGTGCCAAGGTTCTCCATAACTGGTATAGGGTGTAACTGGAAAAGCCCCTAGTATAAAATAGATGAAAAGCTCCACTCCTCTATAACTATCTAGGATCATGGCCCAAAAATTAGAAAAATAAAAAAAATGAATGAAAAAAATGATAGACACCTGAACTAATGCTATTAGTGGATAATACCAAGAATTATAAAATAAACTAAACATAGGCGCAGGCTTCCATCCCTAATAAGCGAATGAAGAAGAACCGAGCTTATAATATTTCCTCCTCCACGTGCCTCTTCCCTTGACTTCTCTGTCAAGAGCAATGGCACAACCATCCACCCGTCCCCACATGTCAGGGTGCTAGGTGTTATCCTGGACTCTGAACTCTCTTTTCAGCCCCACATCCAATCACTTTCCAAAACGTGCCGCCTCAACCTCCGCAACATCTCCAAACTACGTCCCTTTCTAACCAATGAAACCACAAAGCTCCTGATTCACTCCCTGGTTATCTCTCGCCTTGACTACAGCAACTCACTCCTCATTGGCTTACCTTTAAATAGACTATTCCCCCTGCAGTCCATCATGAATGCTGCTGCCAGACTCATCCACCTTACAAACCGCTCAGTGTCTGCTACCCCTCTCTGCCAATCCCTCCATTGGCTGCCACTCGCCCAACAAATTAAATTCAAAATACTAACAATAAGTTACAAAGCCATCCACAACTCTGCCCCCAGCTACATCACTAACCTAGTCCCAAAATACCAACCTAATCGCCATCTCCGTTCCTCCCAAGACCTCCTGCTCTCTAGCTCCCTCATCCCCTCCTCCCATATCCGCCTCCGGGACTTCTCCCGAGCCTCGCCCATCCTCTGGAATTCCCTACCCCAATCTGTCAGACTGTCTCCAAATTTATCCACTTTTAGGCGATCCCTGAAAACTTTCCTCTTCAGAGAAGCCTATCCTGCCTCCATCTAACAACTGCACTATTTTCTCCATTAGCTCATCCCCCACAGCTATTACCCTTTTGTATAACTTGACCCTCCCTCCTAGATTGTAAGCTCTAACGAGCAGGGCCCTCTGATTCCTCCTGTATTGAATTGTATTGTACTTGTATTGTCTGCCCTAATGTTGTAAAGCGTTGCGTAAACTGTCGGCGCTATATAAATCCTGTATAATAATAATAATAAAAAGAAGGAAGAAGGGGGAGTGGGACTGTATATGAGGCATCGAACGTTGTTGAACAAATGCCTCCATCCCTGGATAATGTATAGTAACTTATTGGTTGATATCGTAAATATTGATATAAACACCAAACTCATTATTGTGTGTCTCCAAAATGTAAAACATAGATTCTTGATTGAGAAAAAGCTAAATATGGAAATATTCGCGAAAAATGGACTTTATAGGCACACATACATATACTGTAATTGCGTATGTGTGTGCCTATAAAGTCCATTTTTCGCAAATATTTTCTATATTTAGCTTTTTCTCAATCTATATCGAGACGTTGGCATATTGTTGTTGGTGTGTTCACAGTGTCACCCTGTGAGGATGCACATTAAATTTCTCTAATATCTTTTTGACATATATTCTTGATTGAATTGGTACACTCCAGTAAAGCGTAGTCAGTAATATTAGTAACAATCTTGAAATATAATACAGGGGGCCATCTAATAGCTTGACGCGTTTCGTAGCTATCGCCACTCTTCGGGAGCAGATGTAAGATGGGAGTCTATAAAAATATGGAAGATTACTATAAATTGGAGAATGTTATAGTGCAGTGATGGCGAACCTTGGCACCCCAGATGTTTTGGAACTACATTTCCCATGATGCTCAACCACACTGCAGTATAGTTGAGCATCATGGGAAATGTGGTTCCAAAACATCTGGGGTGCCAGGTTCACCATTACTGTTATAATGGGTCTGTCTATATGAGGAGGAGGATGGAAAAAGGATGGGAAAATGTTTACAATATATTACTATATATTCTGTATGAAATAAATCTTATGTATTTTACTTCTTTGTAGTGCATTATATTATTATGTAACATATGTGGTTCACCAATGTAAGGGACATTCTTCTCACTGATCACCAATGTAAGGGACATTCTTCTCACTGATCACCAATGTAAGGGACATTATTCTCACTGATCACCAATGTAAGGAACATTCTACTCACTGATCACCAATGTAAGGAACATTCTTCTCACTGATCATCAATGTAAGGAACATTCTTCTCACTGATCACCAATGTAAGGGACATTCTTCTCACTGATCACCAATGTAAGGAACATTCTTCTCACTGATCACCAATGTAAGGAACATTCTTCTCACTGATCACCAATGTAAGGAACATTCTTCTCACTGATCACCAATGTAAGGAACATTCTTCCCTCTGATCACCAATGTAAGGAACATTCTTCCCTCTGATCACCAATGTAAGGAACATTCTTCCCTCTGATCACCAATGTAAGGAACATTCTTCTCACTGATCACCAATGTAAGGAACATTCTTCCCACCGATCACCAATGTAAGGAACATTCTTCCCTCTGATCACCAATGTAAGGGACATTCTTCCCTCTGATCACCAATGTAAGGAACATTCTTCTCACTGATCACCAATGTAAGGAACATTCTTCTCACTGATCACCAATGTAAGGAACATTCTTCTCACTGATCACCAATGTAAGGAACATTCTTCTCACTGATCACCAATGTAAGGAACATTCTTCTCACTGATCACCAATGTAAGGAACATTCTTCCCACTGATCACCAATGTAAGGAACATTCTTCCCACTGATCACCAATGTAAGGAACATTCGTCCCACTGATCACCAATGTAAGGAACATTCGTCCCACTGATCACCAATGTAAGGAACATTCTTCCCACTGACCACCAATGTAAGGAACATTCTTCTAACTGATCACCAATGTAAGGAACATTCTTCCCACTGATCACCAATGTAAGGAACATTCTTCCCTCTGATCACCAATGTAAGGAACATTCTTCCCACCGATCACCAATGTAAGGAACATTCTTCCCTCTGATCACCAATGTAAGGGACATTCTTCCCTCTGATCACCAATGTAAGGAACATTCTTCTCACTGATCACCAATGTAAGGAACATTCTTCCCACCGATCACCAATGTAAGGAACATTCTTCTCACTGATCACCAATGTAAGGAACATTCTTCCCACCGATCACCAATGTAAGGAACATTCTTCCCTCTGATCACCAATGTAAGGGACATTCTTCCCTCTGATCACCAATGTAAGGAACATTCTTCCCTCTGATCACCAATGTAAGGAACATTCTTCCCACCGATCACCAATGTAAGGAACATTCTTCCCTCTGATCACCAATGTAAGGGACATTCTTCCCTCTGATCACCAATGTAAGGAACATTCTTCCCACTGATCACCAATGTAAGGAACATTCTTCCCACTGATCACCAATGTAAGGAACATTCGTCCCACTGATCACCAATGTAAGGAACATTCGTCCCACTGATCACCAATGTAAGGAACATTCTTCCCACTGACCACCAATGTAAGGAACATTCTTCTAACTGATCACCAATGTAAGGAACATTCTTCCCACTGATCACCAATGTAAGGAACATTCTTCTAACTGATCACCAATGTAAGGAACATTTTCCTAATGATCCCTAATAGACTTATCTTAGTAGGGGTTCCATGAGACTTGAAAAATAATTTGAAGGGTTCCTCTGGGGTGGAGAGGTTGGGAATTGTTGCTCTAACACTTAATTTCCCCTTCTAATGTAATTCCTTTAGTTTCTCTAAATTCCCCGAATTCTAGAACATAATTGTCAGGATCCGCTCTCTCCGCAGCCCTGCCGGCTCCTGGAGGGTTAAACAAATTCTTTCTTCCCGAAAAACAAGATCTGCTGCCCCACCGAAAGGCCTCATTTTGAGCGCGCTCAGTGGAGCTGTTAAAGACACGTGTTCCATTAACGTTACGGCCGTGAAATATGGCTATAAAATGACGGCCGTATGGTGTCAGATTTGCAGCCCGCCGCGTTGCTAAGGGTTTAATCCTCGCTCCGGCGTGCGCAGAGCTGTAAAGTGTTTACTGAGAGAATTGTTGGAGGCTATAAAACCCTCTCCTCTCTCCCAAACAAGGCTGAGTGGAGCCATTTGCGAGGCCCACAACGCTCATCTGGGGAGACGGGAACAGCTGTTCCTGCCAGCAGTGTGCAACCGTCTTCCAGAGCAAATTAACTGAAATGGGTGCTTCCTAATTAAATTAGCACGCAAATGAAATGGTTTGCATTGGTGCGCTTGCTTACAATTACAACAGGCTGAATTTAGCTAAAATATGGGGCACGCCATTACCTGGGTAGGGGGGGGGTGTGGGCGGCGAATCGTCCTAACACGGCGCCGTTTCTAGCAATCTGCAGCAATGGGGGTCACAGCGGTGAAGGGGGAGGGGTCCTGTTTATACTTCAGGACTTATAATGTATCTAAACCCAAGAAACATGTAATATATCCATTTAGGACTGGGCCTTTTCTGGCACTCTTTTTTTTTTTTTTTTTTTTTTTTTTTTTGTATTTTTTGCTAGACAATTACTTAGAACCTCCCAAACATTATATATATTATATATTATATTTTATTTTTATATTTTTTTTTTAGCAGCGACCATAGAGTTTAAAATGCCGATCGTTGAAATTTTGTGTCACGCGGTATTTGCACAGCGGTTTTTTTAAACGCAATTTTTTTTTTTTTTTGGAAAAATACACTTTTAAAGAGGAGCTGCAGTCTGCTCACATAATTTGTAATAAAAACATCTTTGCCATTTTGAAGCTTCCCTCCAACCACTTTGCATATTATTTTATATATACTGTGATTCTGTACTTGCCAAATACGCTGCAGAAATCTCCCTTCGCTGAGTCTGGCTGTAGCCATTTTAACTGTGGGCAGATGAAGCTGCTGCCTGTTCACTTCCTGGATTTACACACCTCCAGCTCTGCAGCTCTCATTGGCCCTCTTATGGCTCATCCCCCCCTCCCTTCCTGGCAAACTCTCAGGAGTGTGAGAGGAGAGAGCTGTGTATGATGCACACTTCCCAACATTTCGAGATGGGAATGAGGGACACCTACTAGCAAACATACAGTGGGGACGGAAAGTATTCAGACCCCCTTACTTTTTTCACTCTTTGTTATATTGCAGCCATTTGCTAAAATCATTTAAGTTCATTTTTTTCCTCATTAATGCACACACAGCACCCCATATTGCACACACAGCACCCCATATTGTACACACAGCACCCCATATTGTACACACAGCACCCCATATTGTACACACAGCACCCCATATTGTACACACAGCCCCCATATTGTACACACAGCACCCCATATTGTACACACAGCCCCCCATATTGTACACACAGCACCTCATATTATACACACAGCACCCCATATTGTACACACAACACCTCATATTGTACACACAGCACCCCATATTCTACACACAGCCCCCCATATTGTACACACAGCACCCCATATTGTACACACAGCCCCCCATATTGTACACACAGCACCCCATATTGTACACACAGCACCCCATATTCTACACACAGCCCCCCATATTGTACACACAGCACCCCATATTGTACACACAGCACCCCATATTGTACACACATCACCCCATATTGTACACACAGCACCCCATATTGTACACACAGCCCCCCATATTGTACACACAGCCCCCCATATTGTACACACAGCACCTCATATTGTACACACAGCACCTCATATTATACACACAGCACCCCATATTGTACACACAACACCTCATATTGTACACACAGCCCCCCATATTGTACACACAGCCCCCCATATTGTACACACAGCCCCCCATATTGTACACACAGCCCCCCATATTGTACACACAACACCTCATATTATACACACAGCCCCCATATTGTACACACAACACCTCATATTGTACACACAGCACCCCATATTGTACACACAGCACCTCATATTATACACACAGCACCCCATATTGTACACACAGCACCCCATATTGTACACACAGCACCCCATATTGTACACACAGCCCCTCATATTGTACACACAGCCCCCCATATTGTACACACAGCACCCCATATTGTACACACAGCACCCCATATTGTACACACAGCCCCCCATATTGTACACACAACACCCCATATTGTACACACAGCCCCCCATATTGTACACACAACACCCCATATTGTACACACAGCACCCCATATTGTACACACAGCACCCCATATTGTACACACAACACCCCATATTGTACACACAGCACCCCATATTGTACACACAGCACCCCATATTGTACACACAGCACCCCATATTGTACACACAGCCCCCCATATTGTACACACAACACCCCATATTGTACACACAGCCCCCCATATTGTACACACAACACCCCATATTGTACACACAGCCCCCCATATTGTACACACAACACCCCATATTGTACACACAGCCCCCCATATTGTACACACAGCACCCCATATTGTACACACAACACCCCATATTGTACACACAGCACCCCATATTGTACACACAGCCCCCCATATTGTACACACAGCACCCCATATTGTACACACAGCACCCCATATTGTACACACAGCACCCCATATTGTACACACAGCACCCCATATTGACAGAAAAACACAGAATTGTTGACTTTTCTGCAGATTTATTAAAAAAGAAAAACTGAAATATCACATGGTCCTAAGTATTCCCCACCGTTCTCATTGTAGGTAGGCATAGGACACGCCCACTGCCACACCCCCTTAAAGGAGAATTAACCAAAAAAAGTTTAAATCCACAAGGGCTTTTTTTTTACCACTACTATTCCTTTATACTGGCTTTTAAAATTTACAAGTGCAGCAATTTAGAAATTGGATGAAAGGTTTAGCGCTGGGAAACACTTTTTGAAAGATAAAAAGTGCATTTTATATACATCTATATTGATCAGACCAAAATGAGGGACAAATGAGGAGGAAAGAGGGACAGAGGGACATTGCTCCAAATTCTGGGACAGTTGGGAGCTATGCCTGATGTCATAAGGCTAATGACCAGACAAGAAACAGGAAGTGGGCTGTATAAAATATTTACTGGCAGAAAAAAAAATAGTTTTACTATCCAAAGTTAAAACAACAACAAGGGCAGAAGATTTATTAGATGGAAAGATGAAAAAATGACTGAAGGTCCACTTTAATGAATTTTAATGCAACAAAACACAATATATAACCCAATTTTTTGGTAAGATGATGTTACGCCAAGTAAATAGATACCTAACATGTCACGCTTTAGAATTGCGCACGCTCGTGGAATGGCGCCAAACTACGATACTTAAAAATCTCCATAGGTGACACTTTCAATATTTATACAGGTTACCGGTTTAGGGTTACATAGGAGGTCTAGTGCTAGAATTATTGCTCTCGATCTGACGTTCGCAGCGATACCTCACATGTGTGGTGCAAATACCGTTTACATATGCGTGCGCAACCTATGTATGCGTTTGCTTCTGTGCACGAGCACAGAGGGATAGGGAAAGCTTTATTTAGCGGCGCTCCCAAAACGCCCTGCCCATTGCAAGTTCGTCACCTCCCGCTGCTCCACCACAGCTCTTAGTGGGCATGGAGAAGAAGGAAGGGCGTGGGCTTTCATTTACCACAGTGTATACGCCCACATGTGTGACTCTATAGTCACATGAGCTGCTCAAATGTGATAGGGAGGAAATACTCAACATAGAAACTCACTGAAAACTGAGCATGTGCAGAACTGCCAACACTGCTCTGCAAAATCCCCAACTGAATTGGGGACATGGACAGAAGGGGGGAGATAGAGAGCGGCAGGATCAACCAGGTTTTTGCAGAATACAGAAAAAAAGGAATCTTATAGCATGGAATACTCCATTTATTCATTGTTTTTTATAATGTGGGTTTAGTAACACTTTAAGTGTAAAAAAAATTTAGATTACACCCAAGCACTCTGTTATACATTTATATAGCTCTGACACATACAGCCGGGTATAGAAAAGAATCACCTCCCTTTAACCACATGCTGACCGGGCCATAGCCGAAAGACGGCTACAGCGAGGTCGGCTTATTCTGGTACGGCGTCCATGGACGTCCCCTCACAGAATCCCCTGGGGCGCGCACCCGGGAATGGTGGGTCCCGGAAACGGGGTAAAGAGCCAATAGCAGCAGCCCTTTACCACGTGATCGCTCCGTCCGATGATGGATCGATCACTTGTTAACAAATCGGAGCTTGTCCGGTGCAGAGCTGCTGCACCCCGCTCCCTTATCTCCTCGCACACTGTATCGATCGAGGAGAGGAGAGGAGGGAGCCGGGTGCAGCAGCGCTGTGGGCTGTCTGGAGTGCCCACAGTGCTGATGTGTCATGCTATATCCATTCATCCATCCCTGGCTCATCCATGCTCCATATGTGCTCATCTATATTTCATCCATCCCTGGTTCATCCGTTCTCCATCCATTCCTGGCTCATCCGTGCTCCATCCATCCCTGGCTCATCCGTGCTCCATCCATCCCTGGCTCATCCGTGTTCCATCCATCCCTGGCTCATCCGTGCTCCATCCATCCCTGGCTAATCCGTGCTCCATCCATCCCTGGCTCATCCGTGCTCCATCCATCCCTGGCTCATCCGTGCTCCATCCATCCCTGGCTCATCCGTGCTCCATCCATCCCTGGCTCATCCGTGCTTCATCCATCCCTGGCTCATCCGTGCTCCATCCATCCCTGGCTCATCTGTGCTCCATCCATCCCTGGCTCATCCGTGCTTCATCCATCCCTGGCTCATCCGTGCTCCATCCATCCCTGGCTCATCTGTGCTCCATCCATCCCTGGCTCATCCGTGCTCCATCCATCACTGGCTCATCCATTCTCCATCTATCCCTGGCTCATCCGTGCTCCATCCATCCCTGGCTCATCCGTGCTCCATCTATCCCTGGCTCATCCGTTCTCCATCTATCCCTGGCTCATCCGTGCTCCATCTATCCCTGGCTCATCCATTCTCCATCCATCCCTGGCTCATCCGTGCTTCATCCATCCCTGGCTCATCCGTGCTCCATCCATCCCTGGCTCATCCGTGCTCCATCCATCACTGGCTCATCCGTTCTCCATCCATCCCTGGCTCATCCGTTCTCCATCTATCCCTGGCTCATCCGTGCTCCATCCATCACTGGCTCATCCGTTCTCCATCCATTCCTGGCTCATCCGTGCTCCATCCATCCCTGGCTCATCCGTTCTCCATCTATCCCTGGCTCATCTGTGCTCCATCCATCCCTGGCTCATCCGTTCTCCATCTATCCCTGGCTCATCCGTGCTCCATCCATCACTGGCTCATCCGTTCTCCATCCATTCCTGGCTCATCCGTGCTCCATCCATCCCTGGCTCATCCGTTCTCCATCCATTCCTGGCTCATCCATGCTCCATCCATTCCTGGCTCATCCGTGCTCCATCCATCCCTGGCTCATCCGTGTTCCATCCATCCCTGGCTCATCCGTGCTCCATCCATTCCTGGCTCATCCGTGCTTCATCCATCCCCGGCTCATCCGTGCTTCATCCATCCCTGGCTCATCCGTGCTCCATCCATTCCTGGCTCATCCGTGCTCCATCCATCCCTGGCTCATCTGTGCTTCATCCATCTCTGGCTCATCCGTGCTTCATCCATCCCTGGCTCATCCGTGCTCCATCCATTCCTGGCTCATCCGTGCTTCATCCATCCCTGGCTCATCCATGCTTCATCCATCCCTGGCTCATCCGTGCTCCATCCATCCCTGGCTCATCCGTGCTCCATCCATCCCTGGCTCATCCATGCTCCATCCCTGGCTCATCCGTGCTCCATCCATTCCTGGCTCATCCGTACTTCATCCATCCCTGGCTCATCCATGCTCCATCCATCCCTGGCTCATCCATGTTCCATCCATCTCTGGCTCATCCGTTCTCCATCCATCCTTGGCTCATCCATGCTCCGTCCATCCCTGGCTCATCCATTCTCCGTCCATCCCTGGCTCATCCGTTCTCCATCCATCCCTTGCTCATCCGTGCTCCATCCATTCCTGGCTCATCTGTGCTCCATCCATCCCTGGCTCATCCGTGCTGGTTAAAATAATCACATTTTGTTGCTTTGCAGCCTGAAATGAAGACTGACACAGGTTTTGTTTTTATCCAGCTGTATTTATAACATCCAAGTGAAAGATATAACACCAACATGTCAGAAAAAATAACAAAAATTCAAAAACAATAACTGAGTTTGAAAAAGGATCACCCCCTTGTCAGTATTTTGTTGAACCACCTTTTGCTTTAATTCCAGTAATTAGTCTGTTGGGATATGTCTCTACTAACTTCAGTTAAATTTGATGGTGACCATTTGTGGTCTGCAGTCTTCAAGTCATTCCACAGATTTTCGATGGGGTTTAAGTCTAGGCTCTAACTAGGCCATGGAAGGACATTCACCTTTTCCTCCTCCAACCACTGTGTGCTCATTATTATTGTTATTGCTTTGGGTCATTGTCATGTTGGAAGGTAAACCTTCTTCCCATTGACAACTTTCTGGCAGAAGGCAGCAGATTTTTCTCAAGAATTTATGGTATTTTGCCCCGTCCATTTTTCTTCCATCCTGACAAGTGCTCCAGTCCTTGCTGCAGAGAACCCCCCCCCCATAACAGGATATTACCCCCCCCCCCAAACAGGATATTACCACCACCACCCCCCCCCCCCCCAATAACAGGATATTACCCCCTCCATGCTTTACTGTAGGAATAGTGTTATTTGGATGGTGAGCTGTATTGGATTTCCACCAGACATGTTGTTTGGTGTTGAGGCCAAATCATTAAATTTTAGTCTCATCTGACCATAACATCTTTTTCCATGTGGCCTCAGAATCTTCAAGGTGCGTTTTGGTAAAGCTCGGTGGTGACTACATGTGGCCTTTCTTGAGGAGCGGCTTTTTTCTTGAAACCCTCCCATACAAGCCACATTAGTGGATAATTTGTGATTATTGTTGTCACATGCACACAATGACCACTCTTTGTCAGAGTTGCTGTAGGCCTCTTAGTGGCATCTCTGACCAGTTTCCTCCTGGCTTTCATCCAGTTTGGAGCGGCGTCCTGATCCAGGGAGGGTCTGTGTTGTACCAAATACCTTCCATTTCTTAATAATAGACTTCACTGTGCTTCTAGGCATTGGTAAAGCCTTTGAATTAGTTTTGGTATCTACTGACCTTAGATCCCAGTGTCAGTGCCTTGCCACCAATAGTTGATTGTTTGCTTCAGTTGCTCCAGTTACCAGGGACTGAAATGCTCCAGGAAAGCTCTTTTCATGCTAAGCTAATTAAAATGACCATAGCTGATCACAGTTGAAAGTCAAATGGCTTTGTGTGCCACTGAGAAGGTGATTAGCTACACCTGATTGAATGTATAGAAGATTGCTGAACGTCTGACAACCATCAGCACCGCATCCCGTAATTTAACCAATTCCGGCCCGCTGTCATTATACGTCGGCTGTTTGAAGAGGGATATCGTTGTTATCCTCTTCTTCAGTGGGCGGTCCGGTTTCAGATAAAAGTGGTCTCTGCGGCGGATTCGCCGCAAGATCACTTTTATAGGCGGTGGGAGAGGGCCCTCCTCCCGCCGTTCCTCGGTGCCCTCTGCTGCTTACCGTAGCCACTGGCAGAGGCGATCATGTCCTTCTCCCTTTTAGGTATGAAACGGATTTTAACTTGTAAACAAGTTTGAAAAATAGGCCCAGTCCTTAAAGCAGAGTTTAACCCAAAAATGGAACTTCCGCTTTTCGGAATCCTCCCCCCCCCCCCCGGTGTCACATTTGGGACCTTCCAGGGGGGAGGGGGAGCAGATACCTGTCTAATACAGGTATTTTTCTCTCACTTCCGGGAATATATACCGGAGCCACCTGCGGGTATCTTTGCCACTTCCGGCGCCTTCTCCGTCCACCCCCCCACTGTCATCTGGGAGACACAGGTCCCAGAAGACAGTAGGGACCAGCAGGATAGCGCAGCGCGAGTCGCGCATGCGCAGTAGGGAACCAGGAATTGAAGCCGCAAGGCTTCACGTCCTTATACCCTTACCGAAGATGGCGGCGGCAGCACCCGAGAGCTGAGGGAGAGATCGGCTTCGGGTGCTGACATCGCGGGCGCCCTGGACAGGTAAGTGTCCTTATTTTAAAAGTCAGCAGCTTTAAGTGGTTAATAAGTATAGCAAGCAAAGAGATTTGGGATTTTTAGGGTGCAAGAACACAATACAAAAATGTAAAAAAAAAAAATCTAAATTTTATTTTAACATTCAAATATTCAGAATATTTTCATCATATATATCCATGCGGTAGATGGAAAGAGTGCAGTAGACTTCAATTCTCCTGAGGAAGCCATAGTATGGCGAAACATGTAGAGAATTGGAATCACTGCACCCTTTCCATCAACTGATATATAGGCTATATATGATAACAATGTTCTGACAATTTTAATGTTAAAATAAAATTTCTATTTTTTTTACATTTTTGTATTGTGTTCTTGCACCCTAAAAATCCCAAGTCTCTTTACTTGCTACATCTGATTGAGTTTACAAGTCATTTTTAGGAGGAGGGGGGGGGGGGGGTGATCCTTTTTCCAACTCTGTGATTTTGTTTTTGAATTTTTGTTATTTTTTTTTCTGACATGTTGGGGGTCATATCCTTCACTTGGACATTATATATATATAAGTAAATACAGCTGAATAAAACAAAAAACGTGTCTGTCTTCATTTCAGGCTGCTAAAATGTGATTATTTTAAAAGGGGGGGGGGTGATTCTTTTATATACCCGCTGTACAGAGAACACTGTACCAGAGACTGTTCCGCCTGACTACCATGTTGTCGGCATGAGATATGTACCATGGGGTCCACCATTGTCTTTTCCTGCCCGCGGTCTTCTGCGATGTGATCATACCTTCACTTGATTAGGGAACATAGGTGGGAGAATTATGGAACAGGGAGTTTAGGGTGGAGTTCTCACTTAGGTTTGCTCTGGCTGTTATATTGCTGCCATGCGGAGCTGCTGATGTCCTACATATCGGTGGGATCACAGACTCTATTAATTGACGAGGAAGGTTACAGACCCTCTGGTGAGAAGGTTGCAGGCACCTAGGGAGTGCCACCTGTGTCACCTTGGTTGGTTCTGCTTACAGACAGTGACAAGCGGCAGTGCTGAGCCGGCACTTGTAACAGGAGTGCGAACCTGTGAAACGGCTGTGAACATTCAGAGGGTCGTCTGACAGGGTGCAAACAAAGGCAGAGGGGGGTTCGGAGCGAAGGAACCGTGCCGGCCTCGCTTTAACTAGGTCAGACGTGGAGTTCAACAGAAGAGACCTTCCCATATAGAACAGCAGACACCAGACATCGGCAAGCTGAGGCCTTCACTGCTGTTATAGCCAAGCTCCAGATCTATACATTAGAAGGCAGGAGGGCATGTGACCCGCTAGCTGCTCCGTCTCGTCTCATCTGCTTAGTGTGCAGCCTGATAACAGTTGGAGATGAGTGGACACCGATTGGCCTCTGCTGCAACCTCTCCCCTTGATACAAAATTACAATGCTGCAGTCTAAAAACTGGGGGGAGAGGATACTGAGGAAATGCTTCCTCCTTCCTGCAGCAGACTGATGACATCATCTCATCCTAGGCAAAGTTGCAGAATGGCACTCAAGGCAGCTTATTATTGAGGTGGAGCTTTTCTGAAAAATGACACTGTTATTGTGTATTGTGACACCAGGAACTTGGAAAGTTATACCCTGTTTCCCCGAAAATAAGACCTAGCGTGATTGTCGGTGATGGCTGCAATATAAGCACTACCCCCCCCCCCCCCCCCCCAAATATGCCCGACCCTGTTTCCGCGAAAATAAGCCCTACCCTGAAAAAAAGACCTACAAGGACTTTAACTAGGGCTTATTTGGGGGGTAGGGCTTATATTGCAGCCATCACCAAAAATCACGCTAGGTCTTATTTTCGGGGAAACAGGGTAGTAAGACATAATTTGCCCATCCTGCACCCCCATCCACCCTTCAACTTCACACAAAAGGGGACGTTCCGCTTTGTTGCCTCCTCCCCCTCTCCTGTTTAACTTTTTTTTTGGGGGGGGGGGGGTAGTGGTCACCTAGTTTTGATAGGTACCCATTCCCACTTACGCTTGGTTTGCCTAGGTGATCCGAGCGGAAGTTCAGCCCCCCTCTTTGCCCGCAGCCTTCTGGAATACAACACAGCTACGAGAAGGTTGCGGGACCATTCAGAAATCGCAGAGTGGCTCGCGCATGCTCGGTGTTGAGCTGGCTGGCAGCTGGTTTCCCCACACTAAACATGGCGGTGCTGGGCACCCAAAGAACCAGCCCGAGTGAGGACAGAGCTGATGGATCCCCATGCTTCAGTATGAGGGACATATTGTGAATTTTCCAAATGTTTGCAAGCCCCTTACATCAAGGAGTGTCTATTCGAGTCTCCCCCCCCCCCCCTTACATTCTGGAGTGCTCATTAGAGTTCCACCTCACATCCAGGGGTGCCTATTAGATTCCCCTCCTTAAATCCAGGAGAGCCCTTTGGAGTCTTCCCTTACATCCAGGAGTGCCCCTTAGAGTCCCCCTTACATGCTGGAGTGCCCATTGGAGTCCACCTTACATTCTAGAGTGCCCATTAGAGTTCCACCCCACATCCAGGAGTGCCCATCAAAGGGCGTGCCCTCCAGCTGGGCACTTCCTTACATCCAGGAGTGCCCATTAAAGGGGGGGGGGGGGGGCAACTCATTCCAGGATTACCCATCAGAGCCTCCCCTTACATACAGGAGAGCCTATTAGAGTCCTCCTTAAATCCAGGAGTGCCCATTGGGTTCTCCCCTTACATCCAGGAGTGCCTATTAGAGTTCCGCCTCACGTCCAGGAGCGCCTTACAGGGTTCCCCCTTAAATCTAGGAGCGCCTATCAGAGTCCACCGTTATTTCCTAAAGAGCCCACCAGAGCCCCCCCCCCTTACATCCAGGTGTGCCCATCTGGGAGAGGGTCATGGCAGGCTGACTGGCAGTGGATGTGCCAGTCTCCATAATACACATACCACTGCCAGACACTAGGGGTATTTTCACAGACAGTTGCTGCGGGCCAGATGTGGCCTACAGTTCATATTTTGGGGAGCCCTGTTTTAGGCCAATCCTCCATTCTAAAGTATGTTACAAACCTCTTCATAAAACTCTGGTGGGCACTGGAGGCCTTTGGAATCTCTTCCTTCTCTGGGGCAAGATACATACAGCGCTACCCTGGCCGCTGCCAGTAACACATTGGCACATATCGTGGGGTGGCCAATGGGGCATCCTCCTATTCTTTTCACTTTGCTGGCAGGTGGAAACCTTTGATTCTGTTCTCCGCACAAAAATTCTTTTAGTGTCCGCCAACCTGATCTATCCCAATGCTTTGACACCTTTTCCCAAGCCTGAGGTTACCTGTTTGTGTGGCCACTGTGTTTCTTCTTGACAAATGCCTGAACTCTATGTGCTGCCCAAAAGCCTTCCTGTCCCCAACATAGTCCCAGAAATATGAAACCGTGAGTAGAAGCTATCTGATGAAAATGTACGTATCATGTTCAAGCAGACCTTTCAGCTGAGGTGCAACTTTCCCCTGTCCTTCCTCACGGAATATGTTAAACATTTATGAAAAGTAAATACCTTTTTTTAATCTATATTTATAATGATGTCCACCCTCCCCCTGATTTTTGCCTAGGCAAGTATGGCATTCGTATTGACCACCAACAGCCTCTTGGGATGTCCACGTCACCAACCCAGGAGGCTACAGTTGTGCTCATAAGTTAACATACCCTGGCAGAATTTATGATTTCTTGGCCATTTTTCAGAGAATATGAATGATAACACAAAAAACTTTTCTTTCACTCATGGTTAGTGTTTGGCAGAAGCCATTTATTATCAATCAACTGTGTTTACTCTTTTTAAATCGTAATGGCAACAGAAAATACCCAAATGACCCTGATCAAAAGTTTTCATACCCTGGTGATTTTGGCCTGATACAAAATCACACAAAATCACACAAAATGACACAGAATGACACAAAGGGGTATGAATAGCTATTACCCTTTGATCTGTTTGGTTGTAATTAGTGTGTGTATAAAAGGTCAATGAGTTTCTGGACTCCTGACAGACCCTTGCATCTTTCATCCAGTGCTGCACTGACGTTTCTGGATTCTGAGTCGTGGGGAAAGCAAAAGAATTGTCAAAGGATCTGCGTTAAAAGGTAGTTGAACTGTATAAAACAGAAAAGGGATATAAAAAGATATCCAAGGAATTGAGAATGCCAATCAGCAGTGTTCAAACTCCAATCAAGAAGTGGAAAATGAGGGGTTCTGTTGAAACCAAATCCAAGTCAGTTAGACCAACTAAAATTTCGGCCACAACTTCCATGAAAATTTTTCCTGACGCAAAATAAAACCCACAAATAACTTCAGGTGAAATACAGGACTCTCTGAAAACAGGTGGTGTGGCTGTTTCAAGATGCACAATAAGGAGGCACTTGAAGAAAGATGGGCTGCATGGTCGAGTCGCCAGAAGCAAGCCGTTACTACGCAAATGCCACAAAGTTTCCCGCTTACAATACGCCAAACAGCACAGAGACAAGCCTCAAACCTTCTGGCACAAAGTCATTTGCAGTGATGAGACCAAAATTGAGCTTTTTGGCCACAACCATAAACGCAACATTTGGAGAGGAGTCAACAATGATGACAGGTATGGAGGTGGATCGCTGATGATTTGGGGATGTGTGAGCTACAAAGGCACAGGAAATTTAGTCAAAACTGTTGGCAAGATGAATGCAGTATGTTATCAAAAAATACTGAAGGAACATTTGCATTCGTCAGCCAGGAAGCTGCACATGGGACGTACTTGGACATTCCAACAAGACAATGATCCAAAACACAAGGCCAAGTCGACCTGTCATTGGCTACTGCAGAATAAAGTGAAGGTTCTGGAGTGGCCATCTCAGTCTCCTGACCTCAATATCATTGAGCCAATCTGGGGAGATCTCAAACGTGCAGTTCATGCAAGACAGCCCAAGAATTTACAGGAACTGGAGGCTTTTTGCCAAGAGGAATGGGCAGCTTTACCATCTGAGAAGATAAAGAGCCTCATCCACAAATACCACAAAAGACTTCAAGCTGTCATTGATGTTAAAGGGGGCAATACACGGTATTAAGAACTGGGGTATGTAAACTTTTGATCAGTTGATTGATAAATGGCTTCAGCCAAACACTAACCATGAGTGAAAAAAGTTTTTGTGTTATCATTCACATTCTCTGAAAAATGGCCAAGAGATCATAAATTCTGTTGGGGTATATAAACTTATGAGCACAACTATATGTCTTCCTGAGAGCCAAATTGTGTGATATTTTGTTCTGCAACACGTAAAAATTGACCCTGCGCTGTCTGCACAGGAGCTGGATCTGTTGTCACGTCGTAACAGAGACACATCGGGCTCCTGATGACAAAAAAAGATGGTGGCATGAAAGGAGAGACGACACCAGAGAACTTCTGCAGCAAAGAGGACAACGCTGGAGTTTATTTTTATATTAATGGTACGCAGGAACTTCTTTATGCAGAATTGATAGGCGATTTTCTTTGGGAGTTGCAAGGTCCTCCTTAAGTGGAAAGACAATTCTAATCAGTTCCCACAGTTACCTCTGTGAGTTATAGCCGGGTCCCCCTGACTGCGCTGTGTGAGCATTAACGGTGCCTCCCGCTGATTTTGGCTGCTGGGCTGTGCAAGCACCTCAATGCGGTAGCTCAGCCAGAGCCCCTGCTGAGCGGTAACGGTGCAGAGACTCGTGCCAGATGGTGAAGATAGCAGGGCTTTGTCTGAGAATCTCATTGTTATCCTACAAACCAGGTTGAGTAATATTCACTGTCTCTTAATGTGACGACACTGCTGTGATGAGAAGATACATATAGCGCTACCCTGGCCGCTGCCAGTAACACATTGGCGCATATCTATGGGGCATCACCCTATTCTTTTCACTTTGCTGGCAGGTAGTAATCCATTGTTTTCTCTGCACACACGGTGTTCACTTGTTTTTATATAAAATGATTGATGTTCGCACACTTGGATCATCCAGCATGGTGGAAATTGTCTGTGATGGCGTCTCTGATTGCTAAAAAGTTTTTTCCCTCTTGTTGACACCTGCATGTCTTGATAATGTTGAATACCAATACTTTCAGTGCAAAACTTCTGCTCCAAAAGCTTTACACTGGGAACAGTACTGCCCAAAACCAAGTACTAATTCATATGACCTACCACTTCCCCTGTTCCTCAACATAATCTCTCAGCCTATTCCTCAATCGAACCTCTTGGACTAGGCTTGATTATTCAATATAACTTTTGGTCATACTGAATAATCCAATGTCTTACCCTATATTTCAATGTAAACTCTTGCCATATCCCTCAACCTAGCCTTCTGCTCTGTCCCTCAACCTAGCCTTCTGCTCTGTCTCTCAACCCAACCTCTCACTCTGTCCCTCAACCCAACCTCTCACTCTGTCCCTCAACCCAACCTCTCACTCTGTCCCTCAACCCAACCTCTCACTCTGTCCCTCAACCCAACCTCTCACTCTGTCCCTCAACCCAACCTCTCACTCTGTCCCTCAACCCAACCTCTCACTCTGTCCCTCAACCCGATTTCTCACTCGGTCCCTCAACCTGATCCCTCACTCTATCCCTCAGCCTAACTAACCTCTCACCCTTTCTCTCAACCTAACCTCTTACTCTGTCCCTCAACCTAACCTTTTGCTTTGTCTCTTAACCTACCAAACTCTGTTCCACAAACGTAACCTCTCATACTATCCCTCAAACTAACCTCTTGCCACATCCCTCAACCTAACCTCTAAATTTAGCCTCTCAACCTATTCCTCAATCAGACCTCTAGGCTTCTCTAGGCTTGAGTATAACCCCTGGTCATACTGAATAATAAATAATTTAACTCTATAATTCGACTTAATCTGTTGCCATATCTCCTAACCTATTCTCTCACTCTATTCCCCAATCCAACCTTTTATTCTATCCCTCAACCCAACCTCTCGCTCTATCCCTCAACCCAACCTCACGCTCTATCCCTCAACCCAGCCTCTCGCTCTATCCCTCAACCCAGCCTCTCGCTCTATCCCTCAACCCAGCCTCTCGCTCTATCCCTCAACCCAACCTCTCGCTCTATCCCTCAACCCAACCTCTCGCTCTGTTCCTCAACTCTACTTCTTGCTCTATCCCTCAACTCAAACTCTTGCTCTATCCCTCAACCTCTTGCTTTATCCCTCAACCCAACCTCTTGCTTTATCCCTCAACCCAACCCCTCGCTCTATCCCTCAACCCAACCTCTCATCCTGTCCCTCAACCTAACCTTTCACCCTGTCCCTCAACCTAACCTCTCACCCTATCCCTCAGTCTAACTTCTAACCATATCCCTTGACCTAATTTCTCACCATATTCCCCAACCTAACTTCTCACCTCAACCTAACACCTACCAAAAATCCTAAACTAACCTTTCTCCTTATGCTTTATTCAATGGTCTCACCCTAACTTTTAACTTTAGCTGCTTCCCCTACCCCTTAACCCAACTGCTAACCCTACCTCAAACCTTAAATCTAGCTTTATCTTAACTAAAACTATAGCCATATCCCTAATTTCTAGCCGTATCTCTTGATTTAAATCTAGTCATACCTCTCAACCTAACCTGTTGGCAAGCTAGCCCTGTTGCTCCTGCTAACTCTTCTGCCCTGAAACGTATAGACTAGCCATTCTCAAAAAGGGTTCCTCCAGAGGTTGCTAGGGGTTCCTTGAGCTGTGGCTGATTGACCTCCCACTGGATGGTGCCTGCATAGTTGCAAGACCAATGCCGCTTGGAAAAGCCAGCAACATGATGCCAATGACCTTTTTAACTGTCTGTAAGGGTGACATTCCGACCACCACTGTAAGAGTATTATTATTATTCTACTGACTACCCATGAATAGGGCATCTTTTCATTTCCCCATCCAAATTAACTTATCCAGTAAGGGTTCCCAGAGATCTGAACATTATTTTAGGGGTTCCTTGGGGGTAAAAAAGGTTGACAAAGACTGTGATAGACATTAGGCTCAATTCACGAAACTAACACACTAGAAAAAGTATACTTATTTTCAGACAAGTAACAATTATTTTCAGTTGAGTCCAATCAAATTTGAAAATTGGCTATGCTAATAATTTTACAGCTTAGATTTAAGGACTACCTAAAGTCAAAAATTGACCTCCAGGAAGGCTGGACCTGGGCAGGGTGCTCTGAGGACAGGTGTAAAAGAGGAACATTCAGCTCACAGTGTGGTCATAGGACGTCATTTGTCTGTCAGTGATATGTCTCAATGGTTCTTTACTATACACTGTGTGTACTGTGCCAGCTGATGACTGGCAGGGAATTTCACATGCTTTTAGGTAACAGACCGTTCTGTCTTGGGCATTGTGCCACACTGGTGCCGAGGAAAGTGCCAGCTGCTAATGCCATCATTTACATATTGATGGGAATGTGAAAATGAGGTGGTGAAATTTCTGTATCTTCATATATAACGAGCAGGATAAAACACTCAGAACGTTTAAAATTCCACTATCGTATTTCCACTGACCTTCTCCAGTCCAATACAGGGTGGGGCAGTCTACAAAGAGCAGAGAGGATACCCAGGGGATGTATTGGCACACAGTCCCTTACCAGTCTCCATGAAGTTTCTGCACCATAACTGATTTTGTTGTCTTGTATCTGTATGGAGTGCTGGTGACTGCATTCTCTCTTAAGGTGTTTCAGTTATGTATAGTATAAATATCAGCAACCACGTTTAGTACACATACAACATTAATAGAAAAGTAAAATCTACAATTGTACCACATGGATTTAGATCACTATATTATATAGCGAAATGTCTGTGGGCACCTGATCATCACACCTATAGGAGCTTGTTGGACATTCCATTCCAAAACCATGGCCATAAATATGGAGTTGGCCTCCTTTTTGGCTATACCATCCTCCACTTTTCTGGGGAGGCTTTCCACTAGATTTTTGAAGGTGTCTGTGGGAATTTGTGCCCATTTCTGAGGTCAGGTACTGACGAGAAGAACTGGCTCACAACCAGCGTTCCAATTCATCCCAAAGGTGTTCAGTAGGGTTGAGGTCAGAGCTCTGTACAGGACACCAAACTGGTCATACCATGTCTTTATGGAGTGGAACAGAAAAGGGTCTTCACCAAACTTGATACCACAAAGTTGTTAGACCACAGTTCTCTTCTATGTCTTTGTATGATGGAGTATTAACAGTACCCTTCACTGGAGACACCTGAACTCCATCTAGCGAGGGGGTGTCCACATAGTTACATAGTCAGGTTTAAAAAAAGACACAAGTCCATCTAGTTTCAACCATATACTTTTGGCTATATAAGGAAGGTCTAATGGCCAGATGTCTTGGTTAGATAATATAGCTATGAAGAATTTAAAGGGTCAAACCACCCCAAAGTAAATATCCAGGTTGAATGTGATGGGCATTGTCAGCTCCTGGCTACTTAGGTAGGTGTGTTGGGTGCTCCAGTAAGAAGTTCTCCCTGTTGTAATTCCAAGCTCTGTTCCTCTCAACTTGGAAATGTTGGATGTTCCTGCTCACCTTTGTGCATTCCAGCTCCTCCTTTTTTTTTTTTTTTAATATTTCGTTCTAGTGGTAGTGAAGGTTCGAGAGTTCCCCTTGTCGGATAACGGATGAGTATAAGTACATAATTCTAGGATAACTAATAGCTAATCTACATATTTTATTTTGTGAAGCACTATTGGGAGAGATTGTATGAAATATTTTTATTTTTTTTGTTTGTTTTAAAAATTTAAACGAAAAGAAGAAAAAATAAATTCTGTTCAGTGGATTTTTATTTATTTTTTTTATTTTTATTTTTTTATATTTTAATCCAATCTACTTTTCTTTTTATACTCTGCATATTAACATCACAGCCTTCCAAGTAGATGTAGATCATCTGTGTTCATATAGAGTTCTGTATATAGAGGTGCTACAGTTTATTAGAGGTGCACCAAATGGGAATTTTGGTGCCAAAACCGAAAATTTAGGATGCATTGGCCGAAACCGAAAAAGACTTTTTAAATTCAAATTAATTTTATATTTTTATATATAATTGTATTCTACTTTTTAGTTGGTTCCCGACCTCCCTATAGCAGATTTACTATATATATATATATATATATATATATATATATATATATATATATATATATGATTCTGCCGCCATAACTAGTAAAAAAAAAAATTATTAAAAAAATCCCATAGTTTGTAGACGTGATAACTTTTGCGCAAACTAATCAATATACACTTATTGGGATTTATTTGATCAAAAACATGTAGCAGAATATATATTGGCCTAAACTGATAAAGAAATTCAATTTTTTAAAATGTTTTATGTTATGATATGTTTTATAGCAGAAAGTTATATATATATATATATATATACTTTTTTTTTTCAAAATTGTTGCTCTTTTTTTGTTTATAGCACAAAAAAAAAAAAAAACGCAGAAGTGATCAAATACCACCAAAAGAAAGCTTGATTTGTGGGGAAAAAAAAGGACATCAAATTTATTTGAGTGCAGCGTCGCACGACCGCGCTAATGGTCAGTTAAAGTGTGTTAGGAAGGGGGGTAAATCTTCCGGAGGTCAAGTGGTTAATTAATATCATGAATGTAAATGAATATGAATTTATTGTCGGCCATTAGCGGCACCTTTAGCGCAAGAAAGAAAAATGCATCCCTTTAAACTCTATGTATGTCTTCACACTGGTCTGTTGCGCTTCCGTTGTGTTAAAAATCTTGCTGCATCTTTGGTCAGTTAAAAAAAAAACGCACCAAAATCGCGCCTCCCCGTTAAAATGCGTTGAAAACGCAGCAAGGACACATCAATAACGCACGCCGTATTACGTTTTTGCTGCGTTTTTTTTTTTTTTAGTCACACGACCTATGAAAAACACACCATAAGCTCTGGAAAATCGCTGCAAAATCGTGTGCGTTTTTGGCGCCATTATCAGCACCTTTTGGAATGCCGCAAACACCATTTTTCAGCCGCCGAAATATCGGTGCATCTCTACAATTTATTTATTCTTTCACATTTTTTGTTGGTTGAACTCGATAGACTTTTTGTTCTTCAACCTTGTAACCAGATCACCGTAATTGAATGACATTCACTTTGTGCATTATGTATAATAAACACTTTTTTTTTTTTTTTCTAGCAGAGGCCCTAGAGAATAAAATGGTGGTTGTTGCAATTATTTTTATTTGTGCAGCAGTTTTATCAAATGCAAATTTTCTGGAAAAAATGTATTGAACACAATATAATACCCAAGTGTTTGGTTAACCACTTCAGCCCCGGAAGGATTTACCCCCCTTCCTGACCAGAGCACTTTTTGCGATTCGGCGCTGCGTTCGCTTTAACTGACAATCGCGCAGTCGTGCGACGTTGCACCTAAACAAAATTGACGTCCTTATTTCCTCACAAATAGAGATTTCTTTTGGTATTAATTGATCACCTTTGTGGTTTTTATTTTTTTGGGTTATAAACAAAATAAGACTGACAATTTTGAAAAAAAAAAAAAAGCAATATTTTTACTTTTTGCTATAATAAATATCCCCCAAAAATATATAAAAAAACAAGTTTTTTTCCTCAGTTTAGGCCAATATGTATTCTTCTACATATTTTTGGTATAAAAAAAATGGCAATAAGCGTATATTGATTAGTTTGCGCAAAAGTTATAGCATCTACAAAATAGGGGATAGATTTACGGCAGACACTTTTGACACTACTTTGGGACCATTGTCATTTATACAGCGATCAGTGCTATAAAAATGCACTGATTACAGTGTAAATGACACTGGCAGGGAAGGGGTTAACAATTAGGGGGCGATCAAGGGGTTCAGTGTGTCCTAGGGAGTGATTCCAACTGTGGGGGGAGGATGGGCTACCCAGGACATGACCGCGATCACAGCTCCCGATTTAAAAAAAAAATAAAAATTTTGTTTGTTTTAATATTTTTTTGACACCTACCCTTTTTTTTTTTTTTAAACTTTATTACTATCCCAAAGGAAGAACGACATCCCTTGTGATAGGATGGGCTGTGACAGGTCCTTTTTATGCAAAGATCGGTGGTCTATTAGACCCCAAATCTCTCCTCCTGGCCTCCAAAGCATCCGATCAATCTGCGATCGGTCTGATCAGATGCTTTCAAACAACAAACCGAAACCGTAAGTGACAAAGATCCTCATTGCTTTTAGTTTTTGATACCAGAGAAGAGAACTTCTATTCCTTCCTCTGTTCTCACCCAATGCGACCAAGACAGTCACATTGTTCCCGGGCTCCCCTCCCCCCCCCCCGATGGGATGTTTGGTGGGTCTGGGGAGGGGGGGGGGCCTTGTAGGAAATGAATGGCACTAAAAAAAATCATGTTTCGATCATTTCTGCAGTGAAGACCGAGATATCACTCTTCCCGTCTGAGGATGTACCCCCTTTTTCCTTAATTCTTGGTGGTGGAGATACAACAAGGTTTAGGAAACGTTCCTCACAGATTTTGCTCCATAGTGACCTGATAGCATGAAAAGAGCTGTGTTTTTTTTTTTTTTTTTTAAATTCCGACTCGTTTTGCGAGCGTCACAAGACGAGCGGGATTCAAGCCTCTGGTGTGTGCAGTACTGCATGTGTCCAGAGGTGCGGGGGGGCGCCGGAGACACTCAGAAGTGCTCAGAAACAATCCTTTCCTGAGTGTCTCTGAGCTTCTCCAAGTGTTTCCGAGTGTCTCTGAGCTTCTCCAAGTGCTTCCGAGTGCCTCTGAGCTTCTCCAAGTGTTTCCGAATGTCTCCGGCGCCCCCCCCCCCCCCACCTCTGGCCACATTCGGTACTGCATACACTAGCAGTGGCTGTGGAACGAATTATCTGAGTTTCCATTGATCCCTATGGGGAAACTCACTTTGATATGCGAGTGCTCTGGATTACAAGCATTCCTCTGGAACGGATTATGCTCGTAATCCAAGGTACTACTGTATATCTTAGCGCTGCTGGTCTCCTGCATCCTCTTTGCAGCCATTTCCTCTCTACATACACTCCAGCAATGGCTTGCATGGCATTTCTCAGGACGCTGACAGCGGCCGACCATGACTGTGTAATGTGGTTTTACACAGCTACTTGTAGTCTTCATTAAAAGCCTGTTTGACAAGGTGACAACGCCGGAGCACACCTGGGAGCCAAGGACGGAGCGTTGTCACCCTGTACCAGGAAGTGTCGGAACAAAGGATTATTTTAAAGAAAGTTGCAGATTTTAAAAGATTGAAACATACTTTTAAGTTGACATTGACGGGACTTTAATAGGTGCGTTTAACCTCCTCCCGCCCACCATATGGACAAATGACAGCGTGCGGGATACTCTTGTTCTGGGCCAGCGTCATATGACGTCGCCCCAGTCTCACTGCGATCGCACGCCCGTGGGGGGCGTGCAGTGCGGCAATCGCGGGCGCCAAGACGCGACCCTTATCTCGATGACGAGCCGAGGCTCTTTGCCAATGTGATCGGCTCTGTCCAATCACATCACATGTAAACAAGGAGATGCTGTCTATTGGCTCTCCTCACCTTATACTGACAGAGTGTGAGGAGAGGAGAGCCAATCAGCGGCATTTCCTCACAGGAGAGATCTGTATAGAGCCACTGTTCATTAGTGCAGCCCCAACAGTGCCCATCAATGATGCCACTCTGTACCCATAAGTGATACCAATCTGTGACCATCAGTGATGCCAATCAGTGCTGCCTTTCAGTGACCATCCGTACCACCTATCATTGCCCACCAGTGCCACCTATGAGTGCTCATCAAAGCTGCATATTAGTGCCACCCCATTAGTGCCCTTCAGTGCTGCCTCATCAGTGCAGCCAATCTGTGCCACCTATCATTTGCCCACAAGTGCCACCTATCATTGCCCACTGGTGTCACCTATCATTGCCCATCAGTGCCACCTATCAGTGCTCATCAAAGCTGCAGATTAGTGCCTTCTCATCAATGCCACCCCATTAGTGCCCTTCAGTGCTGCCTCATCAGTGCAGCCTATCCGTGCCACCTATCATTTGCCCACCAGTGCCACCTATCATTTGCCCACCAGTGCCACCTATCATTGCCCACCAGTGCCACTGATCATTGCCCACCAGTGCCACCTATTAGTGCTCATCAAAGCTGCATATTAGTACCTCCTCATCAGTGCCCATCAGTGAAGAAGAAAAATCACTTATTTACAAAAATTTCTGCCAAAAAAATAAGAAAAAAATCTTTTTTTTTTTCAAAATTTTTCGATCATTTTTCAATTTTTTTAGGCAAAAAATAAATAAAAAATCGGTAATGATTAAATAATTGTGTGAGGTGCAGATTCTAGGCCCTCCTTTATATCTTTATTTTTAAGGGGGTGAGTCTACCAGCACAGGGCAGGGATGGCGGTGCCCGTATGAAGTGTCCTGGTGGGCGGGGATGGCGGTGCCCGTATGAAGTGTCCTGGTGGGCAGGGATGGCGGTGCCCGTATGAAGTGTCCTGGTGGTCAGGGATGGCGGTGCCCGTATCAAGTGTCCTGGTGGGCGGGGATGGCGGTGCCCGTATGAAGTGTCCTGGTGGGCAGGGATGGCGGTGCCCGTATGAAGTTTCCTGGTGGGCAGGGATGGCGGTTTCCCGTATGAAATGTCCTGGTGGGCAGGGATGGCGGTGCCCGTATGAAGTGTCCTGTTGGGCAGGGATGGCGGTGCCCGTATGAAGTGTCCTGGTGGGCAGAGATGGCGGTGCCCGTATGAAGTGTCCTGTTGGGCAGGGATGGCGGTGCCCGTATGAAGTGTCCTGGTGGGCAGGGATGGCGGTGCCCGTATGAAGTTTCCTGGTGGGCAGGGATGGCGGTTTCCCGTATGAAATGTCCTGGTGGGCAGGGATGGCGGTGCCCGTATGAAGTGTCCTGTTGGGCAGGGATGGCGGTGCCCGTATGAAGTGTCCTGGTGGGCAGAGATGGCGGTGCCCGTATGAAGTGTCCTGGTGGGCAGGGATGGCGGTGCCCGTATGAGGTGTGCTGGTGGGCAGGGATGGCGGTGCCCGTATGAAGTGTCCTGGTGGGCAGAGATGGCGGTGCCCGTATGAAGTGTCCTGGTGGGCAGGGATGGCGGTGCCCGTATGGAGTGTCCTGGTGGGCAGGGATGGCGGTGCCCGTATGAAGTGTCCTGGTGGGCAGGGATGGCGGTGCCCGTATGAATTGTCCTGGTGGGAAGAGATGGCGGTGCCCGTATGAAGTGTCCTAATGGGCAGGGATAGCGGTGCCCGTATAAAGTGTCTTGGAGGGCAGGGATGGCGGTGCCCGTATGAAGTGTCCTGGTGGGCAGGGATGGCGGTGCCCGTATGAAGTGTCCTGGTGGGCAGGGATGGCGGTGCCGTATGAAGTGTCCTGGTGGGCAGAGATGGCGGTGCCCGTATGAAGTGTCCTGGTGGGCAGGGATGGCGGTGCCCGTATCAAGTGTCCTGGTGGGCAGGGATGGCGGTGCCTGTATGAAGTGTCCTGGTGAGCGGGGATGGCGGTGCCCGTATGAAGTGTCCTGGTGGGAAGAGATGGCGGTGCCCGTATGAAGTGTCCTGGTGGGAAGAGATGGCGGTGCCCGTATGAAGTGTCCTGGTGGGCAGGGATGGCGGTGCCCGTATGAAGTGTCCTGGTGGGCAGGGATGGCGGTGCCCGTATGAAGTGTCCTGGTGGGCAGGGATGGCGATGCCCGTATGAAGTTTCCTGGTCGTTGGGGGCAGATGGGCCCGGAGTCGGTGGCGTGTTTACATGTCATGGAGTCCGGCCCGGGAAGTGGCTAAGTAAGGCTGTTAATGTTTTTTAAGAGGCTCTAAATATAACCGAACACTCGTCACTGTGACAGCAGCCGTACACGTCTGTACCCCGTCCTGCCAACGCTCTGTCAACAGCCTCATAGCCAGCCTTCTCACAAACACTGTAACTATATCCACACACCCCTCCGCATATCCTTAACACACTGGAATGCCAACTGGACGGGCACCGAGATATGAGCCGTAGCTGGCAGGACGGCAGAGACAAGGCGATTGCTGGCATCGGGACCAGAACTTTCCTGTGCCAGGAAATGGCTCATAAGGACTCTCTGGTTCAAATCCACCATTGAAATATGTAGAACTATCTTACCCGATGAGCGACGTCCTGGCAGCGTGAATAGATCGGCGTCCTGAATTTATGCATCCCAGCTTGGTCTTCATTCCCCCCTCTGCCTGATTGGGCAGTGGAGGAGCTGATTGAATTCTGCCCCTCCCTCTCCCAGTCCCCTCTGGCTTAGGCATATAGGAGGGCACTCCCCCGTGTGCCAGGACCATTGATAAAGCAGTACGGCTGGCCCTCCTGTACCAGGCCCGAAAAGGTTCAAAAGAGGGGCCTGGGCACCTGCTGAGCGGGAGGACCCGGGGGCACTGCCTTATTACAAATCCTCTTGTTCCTCCCCCTGCAGCGCTGTTGGCGTCTCCTCCTCTACCTCCCGCTGCGCTGCAAGGGGATCAGTTCTAGAATCTACGCTCCCATCCCCCTCCTGCCCAGACCCCCCTGTGTCCCCCCTCTCATCATTGCCGGCTTCCCCGCTCTCCTCTCCTGCTGACTGCTGTTGTGGGCACTGTTTTCAGGATGGACAGCCAGGAAAGGGGAAGGTAAATATGTCATTCATAGGCCCCTTCATTTTTATTTTTATTTTTTTGAATGAACACAGTGAGCGATCAGTATCGATCCCTCCTGTGTCCATTCATCAGTGAAGCATAGTAAACTCTTTAATCATAGTAAACTATGCCTCAGACCGCTTCCTTTTCATTCATCTCTGCAGATGAGGCTGCAGCGATAGAGACGAATAAATCTATGACCGAGGACAGTGCCACCCCATTAGTGCCCTTCGTTCCTAAAGGTGAGACATCAGGGGTCTGCTTCGGCCCCTAATATTTCATCAAAGCCCCCCAAGATGTAAAAAAAAATAAATAAGAATAAAATCTAAAAAAAAAAAATATAAAATTTCTAAAAAAAAATCATTAAAAAAATTCAAAGTGATTGTAAAGGTTTGTTTTTGTTTTTTTTAACTACTTGCCGCCCGCGCTATACCCGAAAGACGGCTACAACACGGGCCTTACATGCCGGGAGGGTGTCCATAGACGTCCTCCCATGGATGAGCTGCCTGCGGGTCGAGCGCGGCGCACTCTGTTTTCACTGAGTCTATGAGACTCGGCTGATCACAGATCGGAGTAAGGGGCAGATCCCGCCCCTTAACCACGTGATCAGCTGTCAGCCAATGACAGCTGATCACATGATGTAAACATGAGATCAGTATTTTTTTGCATGAGGGGGAAAAAAAAAACCAAGACATTCACCGACTTCTGTCAGAGGGACATCGATCCCTCACACAGAGTCGTGGCTGCCTCATCTGTACCACCTATCAGTGCCCACAGTGCCACCTACCAGTGCCCACAGTGCCACCTACCAGTGCCCACAGTGCCACCTACCAGTGCCCACAGTGCCACCTACCTTTGCCCACCCATGCCACCCATCAGTGCCACCCATCAATGCCCACCAGTGCTGCCTATCAGTGTCACCTACCAGTGCCACCTCATTAGTGCCACCTTATCAGTGCAGCCTCATCAGCGCACATCAACGAAGAAGAAAAATTACCTGTTTGCAAAATTTTATAACAAACTATGAAACAGTTTTTTTTTTTGTTTTTTTTTTTTCAAAATATTCTCTTTTTTTCGTGTTTTTTTTTTTTTCAAAATTTTCTGTCTTTTTTTTCAGTTTTTTTTTTTTAGCAAAAAATAAAAAACCCAACAGTGATTAAATACCACCTAAAGAAAGCTCTATTTGTGTGAAAAAAAAAAATGATAAAAATTTCATTTGGATACAAACGGTAGAAAACAGTTCCTGTTTATTTGTTCGCTGTACAGTTGTAGTTGCTCTTCGTGTTGTCTGTTTTCTGGATGTATTTGATTTGTCTCCTCCGTTATCTAATACTCTTCATCTCTGTTTCCCAGGAAAGCCTCTGCAGATCAAGCCCAGACTATGACGTTGTCCGGTCCTCTACAGGTCCGATTATTTGGAGCGACTACAACTCAGGGTCCCGCATTCCTCCCCCCACAGAGCTCCACCCAGAGGGCTTTGTGTGTATTATCCTGTATTATCCTCCTGGGCCCGATTGGTGATGACCGAACACGTAAATCCCCACCAGCCGTTTAACCGTGTTTTGGCGATCTTTTGTGTTCCCGAGGAACGCGCGCACATTTCATAGTCTATACTTCTACAGAGATATCTATTTAATTTCATGCTGGCAATTCAGCCAAGAAAGTTTATTTCATAGTTTTTGGTATAAGAGAAATTTATAATTATTTTATATATTTTATATCTTTGGTGCTGTGGGCGGAGTCTACATTTTGTGTTTTTTTTTCAGTGTTAAGTGAGTAAAACTCACCAAAATTCTCTTAGGGCTCGTTCACGGCAGCAGCATTGCCCAACGTAAGCCACAGGGCAAGACCAAGGAAAAGTTTCCTATGGCTTCAGTTCATACCGATGCAGTGCGTTGGCGTGCGCTGAAAAAAATAAAAAAGAATAGGATAGGTTGCATTTGTGTGCAGCGGCATGCTGTAAAGCTTTGCAGTGCAACTGCAGCAATTAAGAATTACATTCAGCTGGAAAGAAAGGAAGCACTGTGGTGCTTTTTTATCAATGCATTTCGATGCATGACAGTGCGCATTTACAATGTACACCAGCATGCGCATGTTATGCGCACATGTGTAATGTGAAAGAGCCCTTAGCAGTCTCCCTCTGCTGCCATTTTTCTTAATGTTAGGAGGTGGCCTTTCTGCACTACATTTACCATACTGGGCAATGGCATAGCATGGCATTGAATATGGAAGGCATTGGATATGGAAGGCATTGGCCTGTACTGGAACAGACGTTTGTACAACCCTCTGCGCACCGTACAGCCTTCTCTCCGTACCCTTCCCCCATGTGAAAAAATGCAGAGCCATTGTTCTCACCCTTTTTTTACTGTCTCTTGATCTTCACCCACACCCCAGAGATTTGCAGTGTTAATGCGAAATTCCAGGCACCATTAAAGTCTGTGTATAGAGAAAACCTTGTATTTATGGATAGAATAGGAATGGGTTAAATCCCCCCATTAGTTTATTTTATTTTTTTGCCATCTGCATCCCCTTAGGATGTTTTCTCCTCACTTCCTCTCCAGTAGACACAACAGGAAGTGAGAGGTAATCTCCCCCCCATAGAATACCCTCTTAGACACTGGAACAGATGCCCCCCCCTAGTCAACAGGACAAATAGAGAATGTGAATGTGTCTAACAGAGCTGGCTTCAGGATTGGACATTTGGCCAGTTACTGCCCAGAAGGAAGATGTTCCGGTAGTCCTGAGTCATAGGGCATGCAGGGTGGATGGAACTGCTAGTCACATGACACGGGGTAGACGTGGTGGATCCACACAGCCTGCCCCTGTATCCTGATGGATCCTCCCGTTTGGCATATCTGAGGCCATGATTAGGAGTATGGCAGCTGAGTAATCCCTAGGAGTATCTTGTTAACCAGGTATTACACGGATGCTGGTAGAGACCAATTACGACCTCAGAGGTGTGGTGGGGTTTGCTGCCTGTTCCCGATGTCACTGCCTTCCTGAACAAATCTTAGGCCTTAGGTTTTTTTTTTTGGCTGTTATGCTGGCCTTGAAACTTTTTGAGTCACTGACCTTGAACAAGTTTACAGATCAAGAACGTCAGAAGTCTTCCTGGCACTAGAGGGTCTACCTTGACAGCCAGATGTCTTGCATTTTTAGGAGAGGTCCACATTTGCAGTCTCCTGGTCACCTATATTTGTAGAACCATCTGTCAGTAGATCACACGGGGCAAAGTGGGAATAGGAGATGATCGAAAAGGTTTCACAAGGCAGGGGCCCCTTTCATTGCCTTATTAGAATTCTTCCTCTGTATTACCTGTAAGTCCTGAAACCCAAACCATATTTACTCGGAGGTGGAGCTCAGACATTTCCAACCGCCACAGTAAACACACTGAGGTGGAGCTTAGACATGTCCAACCCCTGCAGTACACACCCTGAGGTGGAGCCTGGACATGTCCAACCCCCTGCGGTACACACCCTGAAGTGGAGCTTAAACCTGTCCAACCCCCCCCCCCCCCCGCAGTACACGCCCTGAGGTGGAGCTTAGACATGCCCAACCCCCACAGTACACACAACTTCGAGGTGTCTGCATTGCATCGTAGATTGGGGTTGTGTTCGTGTTCCAGCTTGGAACAAAGTTGAAGTATATGTCTGAGCAAAAAAAAGACAAACTAGTTAGTTCATCTCTGCAGTACCAGCACAATTCTCCATTTATTTTTTAATACTGGAAATACATTTACCTGCCAGAAATCCAGTGAGCTCATAACTTCCTAGGATATGGGAGTTCACCGCTCCAAGGTAATTACCTCTCCTAGAATCAGCCGTCTCCACAATCCATGCAGGGTGCTGGCTCTGTTTGCAACAGAGGTAATAGAGAAAATAAATAGCTGGATAGCCGCACTCCAACAAATTCACCTCTATTATATAAAAATAGATATCAAGGCATCATAGGTGGGTACAAGACTAACTACTGCACAGCCGCTGACGCGTTTCACACCGCATGTGCAGTTAATCTATACCCACCTATGATGCCTTGATATCTATTTTTATATAATAAAGGTGAATTTTTTGAAGTGCGGCTATCCAGCGTTTTTTATTTTCTCTAGCTCATAACTTCCTGTAGTGATTTAACAATATGGCCTCTACTACACTAAAATTCCCAAGCAACTGAACTCCACTACGTTCCAAACTACAGTCAAGTGTCCGGACTTCCACCCTCACATTTGTCTCCCTAATCCCTTCTGGAGTTCTTTACAATCCAGGACTCCCGTACACCCCATGCTCTGCCCATACACCCCGGTTCTACATCCCTTCCCCCCATATGACTTTCTGTAGCTTTTTTTCCTTCCTTTCTCCTTTCTAAAACACCCGCCTGGTATTTTATCTTTTTTCTGACTTTTTTGGGCATCCCTGGTGACCCCATAATTGGAGTAACATCTATCATTCAATATACATAATTGGATTCTACTGCCAGAATTCACCTACTTGCTGCAATTTTAATCTATTCCCCATGTGGACAGTCTGAGACAAGACACCCCCTTTTTATTTGCGGTTTGACTTTCCCTTTTTCTTGCATTCACCCATATTCTGAAAAAAATTTTTTTTGTGAGAGTTTCTTTGGGATATACGGTGATACTTCTATGTATAACTCGCACTGCATTCACTTTTGTTCTTTTGCTTACTCTATACAGATTTATTATGCAAGTAAAACCCTAAGCAGTGTTGTGAGGCCCACAAATTTGTACCATAATGGACTACAGAGCCCCTCACCCCTTTAAGTTATGGCGTGAAGGAGGGGTTCTGTAGTCCAGGAGGTGAGAACTGGGCAAGGCTTGGCAGCACTGCTTGGGATATCAGTGCAGCGAGGGCACGGTGTTGTCAGCTCAAACAGGAAGTAAGGAGAGCACTGGATTTCTGTACTGAGACAAAACCACGGGGGAATGTGCAGAGATGTATTAATGTTTTGCTTTGTTTTTTTATGGTTTGCCCAGATATTCACTTTGGGGGGGGGGGGAGATTTACTAAAACTGGAGCACTCAGAATCCTGTGCAGCTGTTCTTGGGAGCCAATCAGCTTCTAACTTCAGCTTGTTCAATTAAGCTTTGACAATAAACGTTAGCAGCTGATCGATCGCTATGCAGAGCTGCACCAGATTTGGCACTCTTCCGGTTTTAGTAAATCCCTCCCATTTAATCTTTTAAATGGAACCTCGGGGGGTGGACCCAGAAAACCTCCCTCCCCCTTCATGGCCAAGAACTGATTTATTGAAGGTTTAAAATTCTACCTCTTGACTTGGAGGGGTCTATGTCATCAATCACTACCGGATCAGGGCTCCCTTGGCTGCAGGGGACATGGACCCCACCCCAAGGTGAGCAAACACTCAGTATGAGAAGACTACTGACTGCCTAGGACATCAGAACACTGCCCAACCCTCCGGGGGGAAAACTGCCATTGTTTTTATATGACTTGATTTTATTTAGAATACTGCCTGTGTTTTTAGTACTTTCTGATCCTGGGCCTTAAATAAAGTGCAGATATCTTTTGTTGTGTCTTGTGTCCTATTTATTACACGGTGGAGGAACCTCTGCTGAAGAGCGCTTTTCTTAGTTACCATTGACTGCAATCGTTCCGGTAACATTCCTGCCCTCCTCGGCAATGGTTGTGGGATAGATAAGTCGCAATCTCTTCAATCTCCCACTAAAATTGTCCCATCCCAGAGTTTACGGGGGGGTCCCACTCCTCCTTGTGTTTTTTCTTTTTTTTTTTTTTGAAAATTCTTTTTATTGAGTTTGCATAAAAAATAAAACAAAATTAAAAAAAAAAGTTACATAATACAGCCTCTGGGCATACCCCGGCTGAGGTAACAACCATTAAAACAATCCTATACACCTTGTGTTTTCTCAACATAAGAAAGTATTTCAAAAGCAGGGGTCAGACTTTAGTAAAAGTCCGACCTCAAGTCCAATCTCTGTTTTCAAAACTACTGTCATGTACGGAATATTTATCATGTATTTAATACTTAAATTTGATGAAAAACAATATATGGTAACAGTGGTCTCAACGGAAGTGCAATCCCCCCCGGAGTCTCCAAGAGAAGGAATCAGGCATTTTTTTTGGGGGGAGGGGGATTATCTTTACAAAATGAAGCCTATTTGGGGCATACCCAGGCTCACTTGCATAACAATAACAACATAACCAAAAGACCCTAGTTACCTATATACCTATATCGAATAGTTACAAGTGGTACGCTCCAACCGCTGGTAAAGGCTGAAATGTACGGACATTCCAATTAGTCTAAACCAGGGGTCTCAAACTGGTGGCCCTCCAGCTGTTGCAAAACTACAAGTCCCATGAGGCATTGAAAGGCTGACCATTACAAGCATGACTCCTTCAGGCAGAGGCATGATGGGTCTTGTAGTTCCTCAATAGCTGGAGGGCAACCAGTTTGAGAAACCCTGGTCTAAACAATCCTCCTCTCAGACATCCTACAAAGCATGAGGCGAAAAAGGATGATAAAGAGCACCCCCTCCCTGATCCCAGATAACAGGAGCAGCTTTCCAGAACAAAACATTGCTGTAGGGTAGCCAGTGTTTCTCAACTCCAGTCCTCAAGGCACCCCAACAGGTCATGTTTTCAGGACTTCCCTCAGATGAAATGGCTGTAGTAATTACTAAGGCAGTGAAACTGATCAAATCACCTGTGCAAAATAATGGAAAGCCAGAAAACATGACCTGTTGGGGCGCCTTGAGGACTGGAGTTGAGAAACACTGGGGTAGACCACTAATGTCAACACCATATATTTAGCCAAACCTAACATAATCATGAATTAAAGAGTAACTCAACTTTTGTTGAGAAAAAAAAAACATTCCCCCTCTGGGTGATCTATGAACATTGCAAGGATTATAACAAACTTCGTTGCAGGTTCCTATCTTTTGTTATTCTGAAGAAATCCCTGTGGGTTTGTCTGTGCCTCTGTGCGGTGTAATGGGAGGTGTTTCATAATTATCAGTCAGCTGTGGCAGCTGCAGAGCACTAATGAGGAAACCTACTGGGCCTGCATCCCTCAAGACGTGTTCCTATTGGAAATATCTCACCAAGAATGACATTTTTGTTGCAGGGGATGCCTGAAATCTGACTTGTATCCTAGGCAGACTTCTGGGAAAATTGGTGAGCCAATCACACAAGCAGGAAATGATGTTTCTGGGGAGTGGTCAGTAACACAGAGTAACCATATTGCATTGCATTTATAGAAAATTACAGCGGCTGCAGATTGAAAAGGAAAGGTAATTTTTAATAAAATTCAATTACAATATGATTTGTATCACAATTGTACACGCTATATTATTTTTCCTTTTTATTTGCTATTTTTTTTTTCCCCACGAAAGTGGAGTTACCCTTTAATCATCTGGGCAATCAACATTGGTACTAGGGGAATCCACCCAAAGGTTCCACACTTTATGAAATTTCCTGGCACATCCTCTGAACAGGTATGTTGTTTTATATAGTGGGAGGGCTGCATTAATCAATCGTTTCCACAAGCTAATTGATGGGGCAGAAGGTGATTTCCATCGTAGGACCAATGGCTTTTCGAGCATAGTAAAGCAGTATTCCTATGAGGGTTCTAACCGCCCGGCTATGGGCCAGAAGATTGACAAGTCCCAATTAAACACGCGTCCACCGTCAAGGGGATTTGGATTGTAGTGACTGCCGTATAGTTGCAGTGACCCCAATCCAAAATGTCTCAATCAATGAGCATTTTCCAGAATATAGGTATAAAGTCTGCTGCTGGTGAGGTACACCTTCACCAGGCGTCCGGTATGGAGGGATACATTTTGTGCAAGTGCATGGGCATAAAATACACTCTATGGACAATTTTAAATTGGACCAGTCTGTCCCTGGCCGAAACGAATTGAGAGAAGGAGCACCCCCCCCCCCCACACACACACATTTCCTCCCAGTCCTCGGCATCCAAAGTGGGAAAGTGCATCACCCACTTAGCTCTAAGAGCATCTAGGCCCATGTGCACATTGGGTAATAACAAGGAAGCAGGCATTTGACAGGGCAGTAGCTCAGAGATTCTATGTGACCCCTGATTGCTCACCAGAACCTGACAGCCTGCTTTTATTCCCAAACACTGACCACACATTGGCGAGCATTTCCATAAAACTTGCTCCCAATGGGCAGATTGGAAGCCTTGCCTTGGACCCACGCCTTTCAACCCATCTCAATGACTAAACCTGTCTCTAGGGCAGTGCTACGCAACCTTGGAACTCCAGCTGTGGTGAAACGGACAGCAACGGGCATGACTACCATAGGAAAAGGCATGATGGGATTTGTAGTTTAGGTACAGCTGGAGTACTGAGATTGCCCTGTTCTAGGGTGAGCCATTTTAGTGTGGGAGGGGTTCCCAGAAGGAGCTTCTAGCGTTCACCTCCAGAACAATAAAGTTTTATGAAAATGCTGACATCAGTGTGGGTTTGGTCATTGTGATTTAGCCTTCTATGGGGAGCGTGGACTAGCTCTATCCTGCCTGCACCAGTTCTCCTTGGCACACGAGCGTGCTATACAAACTTGTGTAGCATCCTCTACTTAGGTAGGTGCTAGAGATAGATATTCCTTTTGGTTAGAGCAGGTAACTTTAGGCAGGCCTAGCTGGTGTATCACCTGTGGTATTCTGGTGATTACTCTCATGTGGCAGATACTTTTTCCCAATGAGTTCTGCCAGTCCAAACTGTATTTTTGGGGATGGCAGCCCACTTTTACTAAACAAAATGGAAAGTTTACACAAACATCAGTTGCCCACGTAGGGGTTCTTCCACATCAACAGGAAATGTCAACTGAAAACGCTGAGCCATCTGGCTCCCTTGTCAGCAGCACTGCTGGTCTTCTTACCAGTTCCTCTGACTGTGTTGCCCAGCTCTCCTGGTTCACTTGGCTCACTTAGCCTTTAGTCACAGCGCCCTGCTGCACAGCCCACTACTGGCTTCTGGATAGGGGACACCCCGATAGGAGCCCACCTGACTCCTGGGATGGGACCTTCTGTCTCCTGGCTGCTGACTGGGGGATCCTCTGACCCCTGGATGAGATCTTCTGTCTCCAGTACGGGAGCTATCTCCAAACTGGGAGCTCTGAGCTATCCTCAGGCTTGAGTATATAATGACCCTGCACTCCTGTGCACTCACATAGGCGGCAGGCATGCAGACACAGGATTGAAGGTTCTGTCCAACTCAAGACATTTTGGAACCTTCAAGCTCCAGGCCCCAATCGGGGACTACAGAATCCAGAAAAATAATAGGCTAGAACAGCGATGGCGAACCTTGGCACCCCAGATGTTTTGGAACTATATTTCCCATGATGCTCAACTACACTGCAGAGTGCATGAGCATCATGGGAAATGTACTTCCAAAACATCTGGGGTGCCAAGGTTCGCCATCACTGGTCTAGAACCTTGCCTTAATGTGAATCTTTTGTTGTTACATTCCCATAGTGGCAGGGCCTTGCCCGGTCACACACCGTAAACTGGCGGAATGGCAAGTTAAAGCCATAAACAATATTGAATCCATACATAAATCTAAAATAAATATGTGAAAAATACCAAAGTGAAAAAAAGAAAACCTTATTCCGCGTACACACGGTCAGACTTTTCGACCGGACTGGTCTGACGGACGCCGACGGACCAAATCCAGCGGACAATCCGATCGTGTGTGGGCTTCACCGGACTTTCAGCGGACTTTTCCTGTTGCAAATCTGACGGACTTTAGATTTGGAACGTGCTTCAAATCTTTACGTCGTAACTCCGCCGGACCCAGAAATCCGCTCGTCTGTATGCTAGTCCGACGGACAAAAACCCACGCTAGGGCAGCTGTTGGCTACTGGCTATCAACTTCCTTATTTTAGTCTGGTGTACGTCATCATGTACAAATCCATCGGACTTTGGTGTGATCACGTGTAGGCAAGTCCGATCGTTAGAAAGTCCGTCAAAAGTCCACTGGAAAGTTTGTCGGACCAGTCCGGTCGAAAAGCCCACGTGTGTGTACGCGGCATTAGGCAAAGTCCCATCACAGGTAAAGGTCCATAGATTCCCATGTAACAATGTCCATCCAATTGAGCAAAAGTTGCAAGAAGAAATTTGTGACAAACCCTTCCAAACAAAACAAAGTGCGCGCAGATCGCCACCCAAAGGTGGAGCCTCTGGCGGTGACGTCATCACGTTTGTTTCCTTCCGAGATGGCGGATGGGCGCACGATATAGGAAGTATAGCGAGACTGACGGTGATACCGCAATTCTAGAAAACTGAATCTGTACCGCTTTTTGCTGATAGATGACCAATCTCTTGTAAGTGCAAACTTATTCTTTTATTAAATCTACTTTTATCAACATACTACATCATGGAAGATTCTTTCGTTTTTTATGTTTTTGAGTATCACTAGCAGCAGCAGGAGCTCTGGATATTCCTTAAGGTTTAGGGGAGACCTTACTTCCCTATGCTGGGCGAGACTGCTGTGGAGGTCATCGCTTTCTGGTAAGCGGGTTATTTACACACCTTTGGGTGGCGATCTGCGCGCACTTTGGAAGAGTTTGTCACGAATTTCTTCTTGCAAATTTTGCTCAATTGGATGGACATTTTTACATGGGAATCTATAAACTTTTACCTGTGATGGGACTTTGCCTTTAGTTTTCTTTTTCTTTCACTTTTTTCTTTTTCTCTGTGGTATTTTTCACATGTATATTGTATATTTATATACGGATTCAATATTGTTTGCGAGTTTATTTAGCGCTGCATCCTTTTGATAGATACACTTTGTTTGGAGTTTCTGTACTGAACCTTTTGATGCTAGCAGCTTATTTAGTATTTTAATTCAATGTTCACCTCGGTTATAGCGCAGCGTTAGCCTTAGGGCTTCACATAAGGTAAAGCCATGAAGCGCTCCTTGTGGTGAAATAAAGCTATCTGATATTCATCTAACTTTATGACTGCGAGCTACCCTTATGCGCGTACACACAAACGGACTTTCCGGCAGACTTGGTCCGGCGGACCGGACTCCGGCGGACAATTCGATCATGTGTGGTCTCCAGCAGACTTTTTTTTCCCCAAAGGTCCGACGGACCTAGAAATGAAACATGTTTCAAACCTTTCAGACGGACTCTAGTTCGGTCGAAAACTCCGCTCGTCTGTATGCTAGTCCAACGGAATAAAACCGACGCTAGGGCAGCTATTGGCTACTGGCTATGAACTTCCTTATTTTAGTCCGGTCGTACGTCATCACGTACGAATCCATCGGACTTTGGTGTGATCGTGTGAAGACAAGTCTGTTCATTGGGAAAGTCCGTTGGAAGTCCGCCAAAAGTCAGTCTGGTCAAAAAGTCTCCTCCTGTGTACGCGGCATTGGACACACCACACTAGGCATCTCTGCCATTCATTTCACTGACAGGCTTTTTTTTTTTTTTTTAACCTTCTACCAAAAATTGCCAAGCTTGTAATTGGGTGCTGCTCACCTTTTACTATGTGCAGGCCTGGGCATGGGCCCAAGGGTGCCATATGGATATTTTTTGCCTACTATGACCTTGTTGTGTCTTGCTTACACAATACAGCCTGGACCTCTGTCACCATTGCTTTTTTTTTCCTTCATCCACTCTTGGTCATGTTTATCGCTCCACTTGACGTGTCCGGAGTGTCAGCTTCTCCTCCTTTAGCCTGATCTACATAGCAGTCAGTCCCGTGTCTGTCTTCTCTCGTCACTCTCTCTTTCTCTCTCTATCATAGAAGCCTTTGGTTGCACCTGTCCGCAGTCAGCTGTGCCTCATCTCAACGCACTGTCTCTTCTCCAGCTGTCTCTGTAGACCTGAAGATCTCTGTGCTATTCTACTCTCCACTTCTGAAAATTCCTCTGTACTAAATGTAAACCAGCAGCTATGTCCGGCATTCGCCATTCTTGCTGTAGAACCGGACTCTTCCACTGGAGGTGTGCGGCCCCTTCCAAGTCTTTTGGCCCAACATCAGAAACTCTTGTATATGATTATTTTTTTTTATTAATATCACTGGCAGCTAGTGTTTACTTCCAGCAGGCGTTTCATAAAAACCTGGCATGTTGTAAGAGGGCTGGTCGGCGTGCTTCTCTTCTCAGCAGCTGCTATGGACAATCTCATCCGTGGCATCTTCTGACCACAATCGCGTTCCTAATAAATTCAGTTTGATGTCAAGTTCCCAGCCTTAAGCTGAATGTGTAAAGCTCCAAATTTTCACCGCAGAAGATTATAAAGAACAACCGTAGAGGCTATCGTGTGCTTGTATGTTTTTGGTACCATGGGGGCCTTCTCTTCAGGGCTCATTCAGATCATTCCAATCTGTTGCAGTGTGTTAGGCATTCATACTATCGCCCTCAGTGTGTTAAGGTAGCCAATTCATTCTAATGGGCTGTCAATGCAAAAAAATAATAATCAGACATTTATCAATTTTCCTGACACACAACAACGCACTGCAACACACGAGTCAGAGGTGCATTGCTTTGAGAATGAGTGGCACCACAACACACCTTGTGCTTCGAGAATGAGTGGTGTCATAACGCACCTTGTGCTTTGAGAATGAGAGGCACCACTACACACCTTGTGCTTTGAGAATGAGAGGCACCACTACACACCTTGTGCTTTGAGAATGAGAGGCATCTTGTGCTTTGAGAGTGATTGGCACCAAGACACACCTTGTGCTTTGAGAATGATTGGCACCACGACACCTTGTGCTTTGAGAATGATTGACACCATGACATGCCCTGTGCTTGAGAATGAGTGGTGCCATAAGGCACCTTGTGCTTTGAGAATGAGAAGCACCACAACACACCTTGTGCTTTAAGAATGAGTGGCACCACGACACACCTTGTGCTTTAAGAATGAGTGGCACCACGATACACCTTGTCCTTTGAGAATGAGAGGCACCACAACACACCTTGTGCTTTGAGAATGAGAAGCACCACAACGCACCTTGTGCTTTGAGAATGATTGGCACCACGACATGCCCTGTGCTTTGAGAATTATTGGCACCACGACATGCCCTGTGCTTTGAGAATGAGTGGTGCCATAAGCCACCTTGTGCTTTGAGAATGAGAAGCACCACAACACACCTTGTGCTTTGAGAATGAGTGGCGCCACGATACACCTTGTGCTTTAAGAATAAGAGGCACCACAACACACCTTGTGCTTTGAGAATGATTGGCACCACGACACGCCCTGTGCTTTGAGAATGATTGGCACCATGACATGCCCTGTGCTTTGAGAATGAGTGGTGCCGTAAGGCACCTTGTGCTTTGAGAATGAGAAGCACCACAACACACCTTGTGCTTTGAGAATGAGTGGCACCACGACACACCTTGTGCTTTAAGAATGAGTGGCACCACGATACACCTTGTCCTTTGAGAATGAGAGGCACCACAACACACCTTGTGCTTTGAGAATGATTGGCACCACAACATGCCCTGTGCTTTGAGAATTATTGGCACCACAATGCATGTTGTGCATTGAGAATGATTGGCACCACGACATGCCCTGTGCTTTGAGCATGAGTGGTGCCATAAGGCACCTTGTACTTTGAGAATGAGAAGCACCACAACACACCTTATGCTTTGAGAATGAGTGGCACCACAACACACCTTGTGCTTTGAGAATGAGTGGCACCACAACACACCTTGTCCTTTGAGAATGATTGGCACCACGACATGCCCTGTGCTTTGAGAATGAGTGGCACCACGATACACCTTGTGCTTTGAGGATGAGAAGCACCACAACACACCTTGTGCTTTGAGAATGATTGGCACTACAACGCACCTTGTCCTTTGAGAATAAGAGGTTCCACAATGCACCTTTAGTGCAATCATTCTTTATTTACTGAACCCCATCCCCCTAAGTGCACCCCACCTAGTAAAATACCTTCCTTGCCATTCCAGAAATCTTCATGGCGCATCCCTGCTTCGAGCAGCACAGTTTCTCTTCCAAAAAAGTTCCAGCCAGGACCTTTATTCTTGGCCATATTCATTCCTATGGAGGAACTGTGCTTATGGCAGACTTCAGCGGAGTATGGCTATCCCATAGGAATGAAGCTACATTTGTTAAAGCAACTCCAGCCTTTGGGGAAGGGTTAGAGCCCCAACAGGTTTTTATTCCTGTTTCTGCCTCTCTTTTCTAGTCATAACCACCCTCCCAATGTCTCATATCACTGAGACAGAAAGTGAGGAGACCTCCCCAATCGGGTCAAAGCTGTCAAAATGTGACCATCGATACCTATCTCCAATATATGCAGTAAAGTTGGGTTTTAAAGAGATGAGATTTCCTATCAGTTTTATGTAAAAGTTCTAAAGGAATAAAGAAACTGAACAACTAATAACCTGCATGTGACCAGCTTCAGGAAGCAATATGGAGACATGCTGTAGATGCAAAAACACAGAATTCAACCATACGAAGGAAACAACATAAAACATAAAGGGGCTGGGGGGGGGTTGGGAGAGGATACGGGGGGAAGCACTCTATTAAAACATAAATATAGATTTCAATTTGCTAAATTTAGAATTTACAATGTTGTGGCAAAAACCCTTCTGCTGCCCTATAGAAGGATGTAAATATACGGAATCAATATTCCATTCAAAGTGGAGGATATCGATGTATGGTGAGAATTATGCTGACTTCAGTCACCTGGAATATATGTCCCGTCATATCTGTTCATGGAGGTTCTCTTAAAGAAAACCCAGAGATAACAATGGATAGCAATCATGTGATTTTATACGATTGCTATCTATTGAAAAATAAAAAGAATCTTGGAGTGCTGCAAGCTCCGAGTTTGGCTATAAACTTTGGACTGTTGCCGTCAATCCTGTTGCATATGTACCCATTATATCTCATCTTTGCAGGTAAAGTTTCTCGGAAGATTGAATTATATATACAGTATCTCACAAAATTGAGTACACCACTCACATTTTTGTAAATATTTTATTCTATCTTTTCATGTGACAACACTGAAGAAATGACACTTTGCTACAATGTAAAGTAGTGAGTGTACAGCTTGTATAACAGTGTAAATTTGTTGTCCCCTCAAAATAACTCAACACACAGCCATTCATGTCTAAACCACTGGCAACAAAAGTCAGTACACCCCTAAGTAAAAATGTCCAAATTGGGCTGGTTCCAGATGATAGAAAGGCAGCAGTAGGTGTGTTAAATTTGGTGTTATCGCTCTCACTCTCTCATACTGGTCACTGGAAGTTCAACATGGCACCTCATGGCAAAGAACTCTCTGAGAATCTGAAAAAAAAGAATTGTTGCTCTACATAAAGATGGTCTAGGCTATAAGGAGATTGCCAAGACCCTGAAACTGAGCTGCAGCACGGTGGCCAAGACCATACAGCGGTTTAACAGGACAGGTTCCACTCAGAACAGGCCTCTCCACGGTCGACCAAAGAAGTTGAGGTCACGTGCTCAGCGTCATATCCAGAGGTTGTCTTTGGGAAATAGATGTATGAGTGCTGCCAGCATTACTACAGAGGTTGTAGGGGTGGGGGGTCAGCCTGTCAGTGCTCAGACCATACGTCGCACATTGCATCAAATTGGTCTGCATGGCTGTCATCCCAGAAGGAAGCCTCTTCTTAAGATGATGCACAAGAAAGTCCACAAACAGTTTGCTGAAGACAAGCAGACTAAGGACATGGATTACTGGAACCATGTCCTGTGGTCTGATGAGACCAAGATAATTGTATTTGGTTCAGATGGTGACAAGCGTGTGTGGGGGCAACCAGGTGAGGAGTACAAAGACAAGTGTGTCTTGTCTACAGTCAAGCATGGTGGTGGGAGAGTCATGGTCTGGGGCTGCATGAGTGCTGCCGGCACTGGGGGGCTACAGATCATTGAGGGAACCATGAATGCCAACATGTACTGTGACATACTGAAGCAGAGCATGATCCCCTCCCTTCAGAGACTGGGCCACAGGGCAGTATTCCAACATGATAACCACCCCAAACACACCTCCAAGATGACCACTGCCTTGCTAAAGAAGCTGAGGGTAAAGGTGATGGACTGGCCAAGCATGTCTCCAGACCTAAACCCTATTGATCATCTGTGGGACATCCTCAAACAGAAGGTGGAGGAGCGCAAGGTCTCTAACATCCACCAGCTCTGTGATGTCATCATGGAGGAGGGGAAGAGGACTCCGGTGACAACCTGTGAAGCTCTGGTGACCCCCATGACATTTTCACTTAGGGGTGTACTGACTTTTGTTGCCAGCGGTTTAGACATTAATGGCTGTGTGTTGAGTTATTTTGAGGGGACAGCAAATTTACACTGTTATACAAGCTGTACACAAAGTGTCACTTCTTCAGTGTTGTCACATGAAAAGATGGAAGAAAAGATTTACAAAAATGTGAGGGGTGTACTTACTTTTGTGAGATACTGTATATACAGTATATATATATATATATATATATATATATATACACACACACACACAAGGGGTCTTCAAAAAGTTTCCCCACTTTTTTAAACTTTATTAAATATAAAAAAGTGGGGAAAATTTTTGAAGAACCCTTGTATATACATAAACATGATGTTGCAATGCTAAATCACAATACTTACTATACTGATTTGGGACTACTGATGAGCAATATTGAGAGCTTTCGTATCCAGAATATTTTTTATTGAAAATCAAATTAAGATCATAACTGGAGTTCAGCTTTAAAGTGTTTTTAAACCCTCCCATACAGCCAGTGAACAGCCTCAGGTGATACACAGATATTAAACAAATTCTCCTACATACGTTGTACTTGTTATCTGCAGTCTTCTCATCTCTACATCTGTTCAAAGTGCAGAGTTTATAAAGCTTGTCTCACCTTTCAGAAAAACCCAAGGTGCACCCTAAGGAAATGCACCTCTGTTGTATTTTTCTGCAATGCACGGTAGTGCCTTGGGTGTGCTGCATTTCAAAAAAGGGTAATGTACAATTGGTACCATGATAGAGAGTGTTGCCTTAAAGCAATGCATCTTGACGTATTAAAGTAAAAGAACCCTTCGACTTCTTTGCCGGGGTAATTCACAGTAATGGGCTGTGCATTGCGTTACAAAAAAGGTCAGGTACTTTTTTTTTAGCAAGTTAGGGTGTGTTGACAGCCCATTCATCTCAATGGAATGCCTTCGCACGACGCACATTAATGAGCAACATACATGTTAAAGCACTGGGAGGGTGTAAATGGGCCTTAGGGGAATGTATTGGGAAAAGAGAAAGGGACCCAAGAGACAGAAGACAACAAAAAGAAAGATGGGAAAGTAAATGGAAGACAACAATTAGCATTAAAGAGGAACTTCAGTCCCGTTTATGTGTAGCTGTGCCCAACCCCCCACCTCCAACCCCTCTCTGGTGCCGCCATTTTTTTCACTCTAGCACAAATGCAGTGCAAAAGGTCTCCGCCCAGCCTTCGAGTCCCAGGACGGTCCTGCAGAACATCTACTTAGACATTCCGAGTGTCTGAATTTCCAAACAACCCATCTTTTGTGGTCTTGAAGCCCTGCAGCACATCTATGCATGTGCAAAATCCAACCTAGGTAGGAAATTTGGAAACAAAAACAGGTGCCTGCAGGTGTCCCTGGGTCTTGCCACAGGTGCCAGCGTGAAGAAAGCCTGTCCCGGCTATATATGCACACGTGGGAACTGGGAAGAAAGGGGATGAAACACTGCACTCCAAGAAAAACGATCCAGGTGTAAAGGAAAGTGAAGTCGACTTCAACCCAACTCCTACCAGGCCACGCCCTCTGGCACATTTTACCCCACCCACAGGGTTTAGTCATGGGGGTCACATATAACTAAGCCCTGTAGGTGGGGTGAAACGCGTTGGTGAAAAGTCAGTCTGAAACCACTTTCAGTTTCCTTTACACTTGGACTTTATTTTAGAGTGCGGAGTGCCCAGGAGGTGAGTAGAACCTCTCTTCTATTGTAGGTAAGTTCCAAATAAATCTTTTCAACTAGGGACAGGGTCACTTCGAATGGCAAATGCCTGCTCTGTGATTGGTCAAGGCAGATGGCAGGCAAGATAGTAGTCAGGTCCAGGCAGAGGTCAAAGTAGGCGGCAGGCAAGAGAGTAGTCAGGTCAAGGCAGGTGGCAGGAAAGAGAGTAGGTGCCTGAAGGTGGCCCTTGGTCTTTTGGGACTCTAGCAATGCCCCTGGGTGACCATAAACCTCAAGGATTTCGGGCACCACTCTAAGCAAGGTCCTATAATGCTCTAGTGCCTCCCATTGATTGTAGGTGCCGGTGTTAATAGAGCCCATTCCATGTATATATACACACATGGGAAGAAAGAGGATGAAACACCGCACTGAAAGAAAAACAGCTCAGGTGTGAACGAAAGTAAAAGCGGCTTCAGCCCGACTCCTCCCAGGCCATGCCCCTCTGACACATTTCGCCCCTTCTACGGGGTTTAGTCATGGGGTCACATATGACTAAGCCCTGTAGGTGGGGTGAAACGCGTTGGAGAGGAGTCGGTCTGAAACCGCTTTGTTTCCTTCAAACATGGGCTTTATTTCTTAGAGTGCGGAGTGCCCAGGAACTGAGTAGAACCCTCTTCTATTGCAGGTAAGTGCCAAATAAATCTTTTCAACTAGTGACAGGGTCACTTCACAGACCCTGCAGATATCTGTGATTGGTCAAGGCAAGTGGCAGGCAAAAGAGTAGTCAGGTCCAGGCAGAGGTCAAGGCAAGCCGTGGGCAATAGTCAGGTCCAGGCAGAGGTCAAGGCAGGCAGCAGGCAAGAGAGTAGTCGGGTCAAGGCAGGTTGCAGGGAAGAGAGTAAGAAAAAAGGGGAGATTTGGGGACTTTAAATGAGGTGAGCATTGGTGGCTGAAAGGTGAGTCAATGTTGATCAGTCAAGGCAAGTGGCAGGCAAAAGAGTAGTCAGATCCAGGCAGAGGTCAAGGCAAGCCGTGGGCAATAGGTACAGGCAGAGGTCGTGGCAGGCAAGAGAGTAGTCAGGTCCAGGCAGACAGGAGGCCAGAGAGTAGTTAGGTCAAGGGAGGCGGCAAGCAAGAGAGTAGTCCGGTCCAGGCAGAGGTCAAGGCAAGCCGTGGGCAATAGGTACAGGCAGAGGTCGTGGCAGGCAAGAGAGTAGTCAGGTCCAGGCAGACAGGAGGCCAGAGAGTAGTTAGGTCAAGGGAGGCGGCAAGCAAGAGAGTAGTCCGGTCCAGGCAGAGGTCAAGACAGGTGGCAGGCAAGAGATTAGTCATGTCAAGGCAGGTGGCAGGGAAGAGAGTAGTCAGCTTTGAGCATTGGCCTGGCATGCGGCAGGCAAAAGAGTAGGTGCCTGGAGGTGGCCATGGGCCTTTTGGGACTCCAACAATGCCCCTGGGTAGCCATAAACCTCAAGGATTTTAGGCACCGCTCTAATCAAGGTCCTGAAATGCTTCGGTGACTCCCAAGAGGAGTCATTCTGAAGCCACTTTCAGTTTCCTTCACACCCTGAGCTGTTTTTCTTTGAGTGCAGCATTTCATCCTTTTTCTTGCTGTGTTTGCTTATGTATGAGTGGAGTTCAGCTTTAAAGCAGTTAGTCATCTAAAAAGATTTAACTGGCAATTCCCCGCAATAGAAGAGATGTCATACACCCCTCTCTGGTGGCCGTATCTCCAGCCTTCTCTTCATTCCCTCTCTGCTCCCTCCATTTAGGGTCTTCAGCATTCAATACTTCCAAGAGTGTTGGATATGTGTGTCCCCCCCTACTATGTGCTGTGGTTCAGTCCTCCAACCCCTTTTGTCACTATAGGGCATAGGGGTCGGAGGATGGAACCAGAGCACGTTGCAGGGGGATGCAGGTATCCAACGCTCCCAGAAGTGTTGAATGCTGAAGAGCCCGATGGAGGTTGCCGTGCCGGATTGAAGGGAAGGTAGGACACACTGGCTGCCCACAAGGCGAGTAGAACATCTCTTCTTCTATTACAGATAAATGCCAGATAAATCTTTTCAACTAGTGACAGGGTCACTTCAAATGGCAGATGTCTGCTCTGTGATTGGTAAACAATCATACAAATCTTTTTATTGGTTGGGAGACCTTCGTCCTGTGTCTATGGGGGCCTTTCGCTTATAGAATTTAGCCATTTACAAATCACGTTGGCAGAGGCTCCCCTGTTAATAATGGATGAGTGTGTGGAGGGGCCGTGACCTGAGAATTTTATGAGTGAGATTATAGAGATTGCCGAGTTAATTGGCTATAGAGTAGGATTAAGGAGCTAATAACAAGCTAACTAGAAAAATGCTAATGGCTTCAGATTTAATGAAGAAAGGAGGCGGATTCCCGAGGCTTTATTACCCTTCAGCGGGCAGCGTTAGATGCGCCACTTCACCAGTGACTGAGCGAGGGTCAGCTGCTGTGCCTATACTTTGCAGATGGCCCCCGGGGGGCCCGGATCTTCTCAATGCTGGCACCTGGCAGTATCCAATGTAAACACGTACAGTTACTGTAGGTCCATATATATTTGGACACAGGCACAGTTTTCATACTTTTGGCTCTGTATGCCACCAGAATAAAATTAAAACAAAACCATCCAAATTAATTTGAAGTGCAGACTTTCAGCTTTAATTCAAGGGGTTGAACATAAATATCAAGTACAAATTTTAGGAACTGCAACCATTTTTATACACAGACCCCCCCCCCCCCATTTTCAAAGAGAACACATGTCCACCCAGACAGCCATCCAGGTGGCACAGAACCCCCCGATCACCTGACTCCACCCAAATAAATAGACTCTCCTAGCAGGCCATGGGACTAAAGAAACCCCTGCCAATTAGCTGAGACACCCCATCCATTCGTAATCTGACCTTGCTATGCCCTTGTCGATCTAATGTCACCAGCCACAGTGCCACCTAGTGACAGAAGAGAAAAGGTGCAGCAATTCCAGAATTAGAGAGGAATCATTGGATGTTCTAACAATTAGCCAGGACAATTACTACCTGGCAAACTAAACTTGTTAGCAACCCTGCCTAAACAACAGGGTGCTACACTTACAAGTGGCAATGAGGCCAAGTGAGAGTTGTCTACTGTGAATAGTTCAGTTGGAGTATCCCACTCTTTCCTTCTCCCATCCAAGTTCCACAATAAAGATTAAAAAAACAAATACCCTGGACTGTTTATTGAGTAACGAGCAAACAGAAGTAAGGGGGGGGGGGATATGTGCAAAACCTCCAGCAACTGTCTGCAGGTAATCAGAGGGAGGCCTAAGAAGTCAACACACAGCAAGCCCTACATGTGTGCAAAGTCTTTCAATTGGCTTTCTTTAGAAAGCAGCCTGAATAAAAAAAGCCCGTCCCCCTGCCAGCATGCTCCAGGAAAGGAGCTTTGTTCTCTATGGAGAAACAGTGGTCTCTCTGTAGAGGTCTGACATCCTCCTGCTGAGTCAGAGCTCTACATTTAGCAGTGAGCACAGCAGAGGCGTAACTAGAAGCTTCAGGGCCCCAGTGCAAAAAAACCATGAAGGATCCGCCAACCCGGGGCCCTTTATTATGGTCTGCAGCGGGCCCCCTTCCTGCCCTTAAATTAGATTTCTCAGAATTCCCAGAGCACCCTTTACATTAGAGTTCCCCTTTACAGGACATCAGGATTTGCCTTACAGTGCAAGGGGGAATTCTGCAGACCCTGATGGAAAGGGGAACTCTGGTGTAAGAGGTTTTCTGGTCACCAGAGCCCCCCCCCCCCCTTACATCAGAGTTTGGAGAGTTCCTCCTCATCTCAGAGTCCACAGAGTTCCCCTTGTACTGTATGGGGGTGAACTCTGCTAACTCTGATGTAAGGGGGATTGCTGATGTAAGGCTCTGGTGACCAAAGAACCTCTTACACCAGAGATCCCCTTTACACCAAAGTCCGCAACATTCCCTTTTACACCAGAGTCTTAAGAGTGAATACACAAAGATAAAGGGGTTCACTGATGTAAGAGGGGAGTGAGGACACTGATGTAAGGGGGGATCTTTAAATCAGTGCCCCCCCCCCTTCCCTTAACCACCTCCGGGCTGCCACCGTCCTTTTACATGATGACTTTGAAGGAGGATATCGTTGTTATGGCAGCAGCTAGTTGGCATAACCCCGGTATCCTCTTCTTCAGCGGGTGGTCCGCTACAAGATAAAAGTGGTCTCTGCGGCGAATTCGCCACAAGATCACTTTTATCGGCAGCGGGAGAGTGGCACCCCCCTCCCGCCGCGATCCTGTGCCCTCTGCTGCTTACAGGATCCGTCGGCAGCGGCAGAGGCGATCGCGTCTGTTCTCCAATCAGGTATGGAGCTGAGTGAGGGGAAGATGGCCCCCACCCGTCCCCATATCACTACAGGGCGGAAGCGGCATCAAAACGTCACTTCTGCCCATAGCTCTTAAAAGGGACATTTTTTTTTTTCATTTTTTTAAATGACAATTTTTTATTTTTTTAATTCTAGCCCTAGACTCCCTCTGTAACTCAAAATGTGCAACCTGTAGAATTTTTTAAACGTCGCCTATGGAGATTTTTAAGGGTAAAAGTTTGTCGCCATTCCACGAGCGGGCGCAATTTTGAAACGTGATATGTTGGATATCAATTTACTCGGCGTAACATCATCTTTCACAATATAAAAAAATTGGGCTAACTTTACTGTTGTCTTATTTTTTAATTCCAAATATTTTTTTCCAAAAAAAGTGCGCTTGTAAGGCCACTGCGAAAATACGGGTCAACAGAAAGTATTGTAACGACCGCCATTTTATTCTCCAGGGTGTTAGGAAAAAAAATGTATAACATTTGGGGGTTCTAAGTAATTTTCTAGCAAAAAAAAAAAAACTGTTTTTAACTTGTAAACAACAAATCTCAGAAAGAGGCTCGGTCCTTAAGTGGTTAAGGTCTCCACTCGCCCTTACATCTGTGACCCCCCAATAGAGTGACTGTTATAACTGGGGATGTAGCTGTGTTAATAGTGGCCAGTTTTCCTTCCGATAAGCTTTCACCAGATCACAGCCATCAACATCGACTCACCAAGGGCTATGGTGTGAAGACTGTTTAGAAAATGGCAGATCAGAGAGAGTAGTCAGGTCTGAGCAGTGGTCAAGACAGGTGGCAGGCAAGAGAGTAGTCGGGTACAGGCAGAAGTCAAGGCAGGCGAGAGAATAATCAAGTCCAGGCAGATGTCAAGGCAAGCTGTTGGCAATAGAGTAGTCATATACAGGCAAAGGTCAAAGCAGGTGGCAGGCAAGAGAGTAGTCAGGTCCAGGCAGAGGTCAAGACAGGTGGCAGGCAAGGGATTAGTCATTCCCGGGCAGAGATCAAGACAGGTGGCAGGCAAGAGAGTAGTCAGGTCCACACAGAGGTCAAGGCTGATAGCAAGCAAGAGTTTAGTCAGGTCCAGGCAGAGGTCAAGACTGGTAGGTCAAGACAGGTGGCAGGCAAGAGATTAGTCATTCCTGGGCAGAGATCAAGGCAGGTGGCAGGCAAGAGAGTAGTCAGGTCTGAGCAGTGGGCATGGATGCAGCAGCAAGAGAATAATCAGGTCCAGGCAGAGGTCAAAACAGGTGGCAGGCAAGAGAGTAGTCAGGTCCACACAGAAGTCAAGGCAAGTTGCAAGCAAGAGAATAGTCAGGTCAAGGCAGGTGGCAGGCAAGAGAGTAGTCAGGTCTGAGCAGTGGGCATGGCATGCAGCAGAAATAAAAAAAAGTCAAGTCTGGGCAGAGGTCAAGACAGGTGACAGGCAAGAGATTAGTCAGTTCCAGGCAGAGGTCAAGGCAGGTGGCAGGGAAGAGAGTAGTCAGGTATAGGCAGAGGTCAAGGCAGGTGGCAAGCATGAAGATAGTCGGGTCCAGGCAGTGGACAAGGCATATGGCAGGATAGAGAGTAGTCAGGTCCAGGCAGAGGTCAAGGCAGGCTACAGGCAGGAATGTAGTCAGACCTCTCAAAGAATTTGAGAATTCGCAAAATTCTCAGAGAATTTTGCGTGCGGCTCCGATTGACTAATATGCTTAGAAGACAGTAGTCAGGTCAGGCATTTGCGGTGGCTGCTGAAAGAAAGGGCACCTACCACTTCAAAGGCTGGTGCTTAAATACCTTGCAGCACAACAGATTGGCTCCTTGTTCTGCTTCTCCCTCTCTAAGCCTGAGCTCAGCTGTACAGGGACTACAAGAGGGTGATTTCAGGTCACATTCAGGTAGTTACAAAAAATGCATTTAATGATTTATTGGTATTATTTATTAATAGTTACAGAGTGGTAATAATGTGTCTTTTATATGTGCCTGGAGAGCAGCTTCAAGCATATATCAGAAGGAGATTTATCAGGACGGGTTATACACATAGAAATGTCAGGTTCCCATCCTGCTGAGTTTAGCTGGAAGGGGACGCAGCTCCTCAGGCCTGGCTGTTGGTGGTTTAGTAAATAAGCGGTCGGCGGTGAGTGAAGCCGGTGAAGTGCTCTCACCCTGAGGTCAGCAGATGCTCATATTTCTGTTTTATGATTGTGCGTTGTCACATCTGGATACAAACCTATTACCAGCTGTACCTCTGCACACCCCGCACACCTCTCTGCACTCCTGCTGACATGTTGGGCAATAAACATGAATTGTGATAGACAAGCAGATGCCATTAAACGTCACGTGAGATGATTCTCCATTACTGCCTGCGAGATGCCTGACTCTTCCCTGTATGAGAAGGATGAAGGCGCAGACCCACCTGGCACTGCCCGTCCCAGCCAGGGAGACAGAAGAGGGCCCATTATAAAGCCTTTCCTCTTCTATACTGCCACATAACATGTCGCTTCCATATAGAATCACATCCCTGTGCATCTCCTATGTGTCTCTCCATGGAAGTGACATCCCTGTGCATCTTCCAGGGGCCCCTCCTCCCAAGTGACATCCCTGTGCATCTTCCAGGGGCCCCTCCTCCCAAGTGACATCCCTGTGCATCTTCCAGGGGCCCCTCCTCCCAAGTGACATCCCTGTGCATCTTCCAGTGGCCCCTCCTCCCAAGTGACATCCCTGTGAATCTTCCAGGGGCCCCTCCTCCCAAGTGACATCCCTGTGCATCTTCCAGGGGCCCCTCCTCCCAAGTGACATCCCTGTGCATCTTCCAGGGGCCCCTCCTCCCAAGTGACATCCCTGTGCATCTTCCAGGGGCCCCTCCTCCCAAGTGACATCCCTGTGCATCTTCCAGGGGCCCCTCCTCCCAAGTGATATCCCTGTGCATCTTCCAGGGGCCCCTCCTCCCAAGTGATATCCCTGTGCATCTTCCAGGGGTCCCAGTGCAGAAGTCACCTCTCTGTGCATCTATTATGGGCCGCTGTGCAGAAGTGACATCACTGTCCATCTCCTTGAAGTGACATCACTGTGCATCTCCCATGGGTCCCTTTGTAAAGTGACATCACTGTGCATCTTCCAGGGGCCCCAGTGCACAGGTTACCTCCCTGTGCATCTATCAAGGGCCAGGGTGCAGAAGTGACATCACTGAGTATGGGCCCCTCCTTGAAGTGACATCACTGTGCATCTCCCATGAGCCCCGATGGACAAGCTACCTCCCTCTGCATCTCCCATGGGCTCAGTACAGAAGTTACATCACTGTGCATCTCCCATGGGCCCCTCCGTGAAGTGACATCACTGTCTATCTCCCATGGGCCCCTCTGTGAAGTTACATCACTGTGCATCTCCCATGGGCCCCTCTGTGATGTTACATCACTGTGCATCTACCATGGACCCCGATGGACAAGCTACCTCCCTCTGCATCTCCCATGGGCTCCAGTACAGAAGTTACATCACTGTGCATCTCCCATGGGCCCCTACATTGAAGTGACATCCCATTGCATCTTCCAGGGGCCCCTCCTCCGAAGTGACATCCCTGTGCATCTTCCAGGGGCCCCAGTGCACAAGTTACCTCCCTGTGCATCTATCAATGGCCAGCGTGCAGAAGTGACATCACTGTGCGTCTCATGGGCCCCTCCTTGAAGTTACATCACTGTGCATCTCCCATGGGCCCCACCAAGTAAGTGATATCCCTGTGCATCTTCTTTGGGTCCCAGTGCAGAGGTTACCTCCCTGTGCATCTTCCATGGACCCTGGTGCAAAAGTTACATCACTGTGCATTTCCCATGGGTCCCTCCATAGAAGTGATATCCCTGTGCATCTTACATAGGCCCTGGTGCAGAGGTTTCCTCCCTGTGGATTCCCGATTCACCATGGTGCAGAAGATACCTCTCCCTGTGCATCCTCTATAGGCCCCAGTGCAGAGGTTACCTTATTGTGCATCCTCCATGAGCTGCAGTGCACAAGTTACCTCCCCAGTACAGAAGATATATCACTGTGCATCTTCCAGAGCCCCAATGCATATGTGATATCCCTGTGAATTTTGCATTGGCCTGGTACAGATCATCACTGGAGATCATCCATGGGCCCCTGGGGCTGAAGTGACCTCCCTGTACCTTTTTCATGAGCCTTAGGGTATACATGACATCACTGTGAACTTTCCATGGGCATAAACCAAGGATGGCCAAAAGTGCAGAGATGTTGGTGGAGCTCAGTCCCTAATTCAACAAAATGGCAAAAGGAAAGCTGTGCCCATGGGACTTTTAGGAGTTATGCCAAGAGTTACTGCATAAGTGAGATCCCCTGTCTTCTTGCATGAGCCCTGGTGCAGAAATGACTTCACAGTGTATCTTCCATAGGCATCTTCTGTGGTCCCCACCACACAGGTGACATTCCTGTCTTCTTCCATGGTCCTCACCACACAAGTGACATTCCTGTCTTCTTCCATGGTCCCCACCGCACAGGTGACATTCCTGTCTTCTTCCATGGGCCCTGGTGCAGAACTGAAATCACATAGCATCTTCCATGGGCATCTTCCATGGTTCCCACTGCACATAAACATCTCCGGCTTCTTCCATGGGCCCTACTGCAGAAAAGACATCATAGTGCAGTAATGGTGAACCTTGGCACCCCAGATGTTTTGGAACTACATTTCCCATGATGCTCAGGCACTCTGCAGTGTAGTTGAGCATTATGGGAAATGTATTTCCAAAACATCTGGGGTGCCAAGGTTCGCCATCACTGTCATAGTGCATCTTCCATGGGCCCAACTGTACAAGTGACACCCCCAGATTCTTCAATGGGCCCCGCTGTACAAGTGACACCCCCAGATTCTTCAATGGGCCCCGCTGCACATGTGACACCCCCAGATTCTTCAATGGGCCCCGCTGCACATGTGACATCCCCAGATTCTTCAATGGGCCCCGCTGCACATGTGACATCCCCAGATTCTTCAATGGGCCCCACTGTACAAGTGACCTCCCCGGATTCTTCAATGGGCCCCGCTGCACATGTGACATCCCCAGGTTCTTCAATGGGCCCCGCTGCACATGTGACCTCCCCAGATTCTTCAATGGGCCCCGCTGTACAAGTGACCTCTCCAGATTCTTCAATGGGCCCCGCTGTACAAGTGACCTCTCCAGATTCTTCAATGGGCCCCGCTGTACAAGTGACACCCCCAGATTCTTCAATGGGCCCCGCTGTACAAGTGACACCCCCAGATTCTTCAATGGGCCCCACTGTACAAGTGACACCCCCAGATTCTTCAATGGGCCCCACTGCACAAGTGACATCCCCAGATTCTTCAATGGGCCCCGCTATACAAATGACATTCTACACCCCAGATATCCCCCCGGCACTCTGACCCCTCTACACCCTAGATATTCCCCCCAGCACTGTTACCATATACCATAAGATACCCCTTGTATTGTGACCCCACTACTTCCTGATACCCCCTACACTGTGGCCTCTCTACATCCCTGATATCTCTAGCACTATAGCTACCCAAGATACCCCAAGCATTGCTACTCCCTATACACCCCAGATCCCCCCCCAGCATTGTTTTCCCCCATGCACACTTGATATTCTCCAGCACCATTATTTCATCCATGTAGTACCCCCTTTTCCAGTGGAGATACAGTGCATGTAAACTTTTGGCTCTGTGCCCACCTCCAGCACTGGACTCACCTATACCAATCAAGCAGGCAGAAGGACAGACGGAGGAGGGAGCATCCCTCCGAGCATCCCAAGCCCTTCGGTGCAAACAGTGCTGGACAGCCGGGCTCCCCATGACACCATCCACAATGCTACTTCCGCAGGTGGGCTCTCAGTGCTGCCGACATTCAAGCTGCATGGGGCGGGGTCAGAGCATCAATGGCGCTACGGCCCCGCCCCTCCCTGCTAGCTGTGAAATAATAGGTATCATTCTGCACAGTGCGGCGCACCGCTGCCAAGCTTGCCCCCCCCCATGTATCCACTCTCAGTGGCATTATGGGGCCCCAAATTTTTTGGGCAGCGTGGGCTCAAGGACCAGCTGCTTTGGGGAAAGTGCAGGGCCCCCCCCCATGCAGCTGGGGCCCCTGGGCAGTGCCCAGGTGTGCCCCACTCATTAAAACAGCTCTGCCTGGCTAACACCCCATCCCAGTACTGTGCATGTTCCACGGGCCCCAATGCAGAAATGACATCCTTGGGGAATCTTCCATGGACCCCAAGTCTGGCACCCCACCTCCCATGAAGTCATTTGTGGCTGGAGCCCCCCTGGCTTACACTCCATCCCAGCACTGTGCAGCGGTGAGCGGCGTTTCATGAGTTAATAAAAACTATTATCTGCTGCTAGATTTACACAGTAAAAGCCCAGGAAAATCAATGCCGAGTATGGATCATTGATTGTTTGAAAGAGTTGTAAATGGTGCGCTTGTGTTCGGCATCAGCATCCCCGGCGACACGCTCCAAAGACTCCCCATGTTATATTCCTGCGTCCTGCAGCAATTCATCTCCGCAGGGTTTAATGCACATCGCATGCTCTGCTGTCCGCCATCGTCCTCCTCGCTTCAGGGTGGTGCTGACAGTCAGCATCTGAGAAAGGGAACGGGGCCAGATGAACATGTTCCTCAATCAGAACATTTTCTACATTCTAATCCTGAAGGAACGGATACCATAAAGAATAATAAAGAGTCTTTCCTGAGGACGATGCTGCTCCAGCTTCCCTTCAGGGCTGCTCAGCGAAACCCCCCGGGGCATTCTGGTTACATAATCTCTGCTGAAAGGGAGTTTAAATCAGCCAGCCCTCCACTTCAACATGGGTAGGCATTCGATCGTTGTGACCAGCACTGTAGGAACAGCAGATCTCTCTCTACTCCCCTGACAGAACGGGGATCTGTCTGTTTACATTGACAGATCCCTGTTCTGGCTCTCTGAGGAGCGATCGCGGGTCGCCGGCCATGCACATCGGCTCTGTCTGCTATCGGTCCGACGTACACCTATGGCGATTCACGCAGCCGTGCCAACCTGCCACAGTATAATGACGCCGGCTGGTCGGTAAGCAGTTAATGACATCCCAGTCTTAGTCCGTAGGGTTCAATATTGAGTTGGCTCCGCCCTTTGCAGCTATAACAGCTTCAACTCTTCTGGGAAGGCCGTCAACTAAGTTTAGGAGGATGTCTATGGGAATGTTTGACCATTCTTCCAGAAGAGCATTTGTGAGGTCAGGCATTGTTGTTGGACGACAAGGCCCGCTTGCAGTCTCCGCCTTAATTCATCTCAAAGGTGTTCTATGGGGTTGAGGTGCAGGCCAGTCAAGTTCCTTCACCCCAAACTCGCTCATCCATGTTTTTATGGACCTTGCTGTTGCGTTTCGCCAGACCATGCTCGCTTCTTCAGGGGTAGATGCATCTACCCTGTGACTTCCCTGTGCATCCCCTATGGGCCCGGGTGAAGAATGACTTCCCTGTGCATCCCCTATGGGCCCGGGTGCAGAATGACTTCCCTGTGCATCCCCTATGGGCGCCCGGGTGCAGAATGACTTTCCTGGGCATCCCCTATGGACCAGGGTGCAGAATGACTTCCCTGTGCATCCCCTATGGGCCCAGGTGCGGAATGACTTCCCTATGCTTTCCCTATGGGCCCGGGTGCAGAATGACTTCCCTGTGCGTCCCTTATAGGCGCCCGGGTGCAGAATGACTTCCCTGTGCATTCCCTATGGACCCGGGTGCAGAATGACTTCCCTGTGCATCCCCTATGGGCCCAGGTGAAGAATGACTTCCTTGTGCATTCCCTATGAGCCCGGGTGCAGAATGACTTCCCTGTGGATACCCTATGGGCCAGAGTGCAGAATGACTTCCCTGTGCATCCCCTATGGGCCCAGGTGAAGAATGACTTCCCTGTGCATTCCCTATGGGCCTGGGTGCAGAATGACTTCCCTGTGCATCCCCTATGGGCCCAGGTGAAGAATGACTTCCCTGTGCATCCCCTATGGGCCCAGGTGAAGTATGACTTTCCTGGGCATCCCCTATGGGCCTGGGTGAAGAATGACTTCCCTGTGCATCTCCTATGGGCCTGGGTGAAGAATGACTTCCCTGTGCATCTCCTATGGGCCTGGGTGCAGAATGACATCCCCATACCCCCCAACTTTTTTGAGATGGGAATGAGGGACACCTATTAGCAAAAGTATGTAAGCATAGGACACACCTCCTGCCACGCCCCCTTAAAAGAGAATTATACAAAAAAAAATATTCGTTAAATCCACAAGGGCTTTTTTTTTACCAATACTATTCCTTTATACTGGTTTTGAAATTTACAAATGCAGCAATTTAGAAATTGGATGAAAGGTTTAGCACTGGCTGTTTTTTTTCAGCCTCGCCTCCTATGTCACTATGTAATTGCTGGCTGCTTTTTTGCTGCTGATACCTATCCATCATTGTTTTACTATCTGGATGATAGGTGAATATATAACTAATTACAGTATATAGATCAGAACAAAATGAGGGGGGAAGAGGGACAGAGGGACTTTGTTCCAAATCAGGGACAGTCCTTCCAAATCAGGTACACACCCTCCAAATCAATGACAGTCCCTCCAATTCAGGGACTGCCCCTCCAAATCAGGGACAGTCCCTCCAAATCAGGGACAGCCCCTCCAATTCAGGGACAGTCCCTCCAATTTAGGGACACCCCCTCCAAATCAGGGACAGTCCCTCTAATTTAGGGACAGCCCTCCAATTCGGGGACAGTCCCTCCAATTTAGGGATAGCGCCACCAAATCAGGGACAGTCCCTCCAATTCAGGGACAGCCCCTCCAAATCAGGGACAGTCCCTCAAATTTAGCGACAGCCCCTCCAAATCAGGGACAGTCCCTCCAAATCAGGGACAGCCCCTCCAAATCAGGGATAGTCCCTCTAAATCAGGGACAGCCCCTCCAAATCAGGGACAGCCCCTCCAAATCAGGAACAGTCCCTCCAAATCAGTATAGTCCCTCTAAATCAGGGACAGTCCCTTTAAATCAGGGACAGTTGGGAGCTATGCATCCCTGTGCATCCTCCATGGACCCAGGTGCAAAATGACATCCTTGTGCAGCTCTCATGATCCTGGGTGCAGACTGACATCCCTGTACATCTTCTATGGGCCTGGATGCAGAATGGAATCCCTGTGCATCCTCCATACTGGGTACAAAAGTGTCATCCCTTGTGCATCTCTCCCAGGCCCAGGTGCAGAATGACATCCCTGTGAATCTTTAATGGGCCCAAGTGCAGAATGACATCTCTGTATATCTCCTATGGGCCCAGGTGCAAAATGACATCCCTGTGAATCTTTCATGGGCCCAAGTGCGTGCAGAATGACATCTTTGTATATCTCCTATGGGCCCGAGTGCAGAATGGCAAATTTTGTTCTTTCTGAAAAGGCCCCGGCTTCTATGC